>WYDI02027984.1:0-30167 GCA_009867235.2 Psittacus erithacus
TCAGGTGTCCTGCCTCCGCTTCCTCCCGGCTTCCCCTCCTCCCAGGGCAGAGCATGAGGCTCAGAAAGTCCTTAACCGATTGTAAACATTCTAAGCAGTAGCTACAAACATCGGTATTATCAGTACTGTTCTCGGGCTGAAAGTTAGAAACACAGCGCTGCACCAGCCACTAAGAAGGAGAAAAAATGACTGCTGCTGCTGAACCCATGACAAGCGGTTATTGGAAGAGAAGGGTCATTTTTCTAAACAAAAGCAGTGAGATCTTGAACAATTCACAAATGCCAGGTACAAAAAGTAGATTTGATCAGGGAACTGAGTATTTCAGCTAATGCTGAAATTGCCCAACAGCAAAAAGAACTTTTGGCCACTGTGAAGATCTGTGAGGGTGTATCAGGGTCTGCTCTGATGCTCACATTTTAATGCTGTACTTTCCAATATGTACATTTTGGAGCAGGGCAAAAAAACTCTGAGATTAATTTCCTTACTGTGTCATAGGAAGAAAATAAGCTTTGTGAAAAATACCATCTCCAGTATGGTTATAAGCTATGTGTGACTAGTTAAACTGATGGGGGACATTCCAGCAGGCTGATGTTAGCTGCTTTTTTTTCCTACCAGAAAGACTTTCAGATTAAGAGGAGATTATTTTATTCAAAATACGTAAGTTCATGGTCATTGAGGGTTGCAGCACTTGGTTGTTCTGCAGCGTTTTCTTTGTAAAGAAAACCTTTTCTTCCCTACTATTGATTAAAGGCAGGGGGCAGGGAGAGAGGCTGTTCATTGCTCTTAATAGGCCAATTTTTTAAAGGCTCTGGTTGCAGAAGCTACTATTACTTCTAGTTTACTTGACGAAATACCCTGAAGGAACTGCTCTTTTGTTAGTTGCTTGCTGGGGTTTTTTTAAGTAAACTTCCAGTCACTGCCCTTTGAAAACAGAACCCATTTGAGAGGTCTTAATACTGAATCTTGTGGTTACTCTATCTGGCTTTCCTTAATGCTGTTGCAAGTCACTTCATGGGAGAGTTAAAGATGAAGCTAATCAACTAATGCTTCAACATCAAGAATATTTAATTACGTATTTGAAAGGCAGTGGTTTTCTCTGGCATTTGCCCCTTTTAAGCTGCATTTCATAATTCATGTTCACTCAATGCTTTCAAATAATTATTTGGTATTAGGCACTTTTAAACATTCACAGCAGTTATGTAAAATGTAATTCAGTCTGATTTCACATGTAAGATCTGATGCAAGCACTTTGCTATGAGGTATAGACTGTGTTTCGACTTCACTTATTGTCAGTTTGACAAATGACATCTTGGAAGAAACTCAGTGCAAATCAGGGTTTGATGCAAATCAAGTACTGAGTTGGAGATTTTGTCTTGGCTGTATTTGCTGCATGCCCAGTAAACTGCTACCTTCTAGGCCATTTACAGGAGGGATAAACTAAGAAAAGGGCTCTGTGGTTGCAGCACGGGGAGCTGTGTGCAATGGAAGTGCCTTTGCTTTCCCCAGAGATGTGGCTCGGCGGTACCCTGTCCAGCTCAGGAGAGCTCCAGAGGTGTCGCGCTGGGCCAGCAGGTTCACTGTTCTTCTCTTTGTGATCCTGCTCTCATAGGAGTTTTGGTTTATTTTAGGCCAAAGAGCTGCCGACGTTCAAAGACAATGATTTCATCAACGATGGCCAGAAGATTCATATTGATGAGAATAACAAAAAGATGTTCCTTGAGAAGCTCAAAAAGGATGTTGAGGTAAGAATCTGCCTATTCAGTTAATACGTGATTAAAATGTGTGCCGGATTACGGATATCCCAGGAAATCGTCCCTGTATTTCATTAATGAAAACTTGCTTATGAAACTGTAAGCACTGACTGTTTTAAATGAAACACAATTTAAACTTTCAGGAGTTGATCACTGCTTTTGCTGATGTGATAAATGGCTTGCTGCCGTAGCTGGTTGCCATTGTTCCTGCCTTGATGATGTGATGTTAAAATGATGGTGCTACTTAGTACTTAAGTGCTTTACAAGCCTAGTACTTCCAAATGCCCCCAAGAAATAGGTGAGTATTGTTAGTTGTGTTCTACAGGTGGAGGTGCACCAGAGCTGAGGCTGCATATGGACTGTAGTCCAGGATAGAAGATGTAGCATCCCCGCTCACAGCCTTACGTGTTCTATTTGTTTCATATTACTGATCCAGTTTTATATCATCTTTAGTATCATGAGAGTATAGTGCTTCAGTAATTTGTGTATAGCAGTTGGAATCATTTATTTTAGCATAGTCTTTCATATAAATTTGTAATTGGCCGAATATAATCAATACTTAATTAAAAAGTTTGAATATATGACTATGATGTAATATTTTCTTATAACTTACTTAGTTCAGCAAATTAAAATAAATATTGGGCTAAGTAGTTCACACAGCTTGAAATTTCCATCACTGCAAATACTATCACTGAAAATGCTGCCACTAAACAAAATATTTTGCAGCCCTTATACCCAAAGCCTAAAATCTGGTGGGTTGTTTTTGGAAGAGACCTGATAGCAAGATATGTCTGTGACTTGATGAGCCTTTCAGCTGCCAATATTATAATGGCTGTGTGAATTTACTTGTGTGGTTCTTCAGATCTGCATCTCATTAGTTGCACAAAAAAAAGTACTGTAAGCCTAACCAATAATCTGCTTTTATGGAAATCTAATTTCCCATGATAGTGACAATGAGAAATGTATGGTGATGATAGTTATTAAAACATAAATATTTTGTGAAATATCAATGTGTGTTTTATATTTAAAATACTATGCTGGACAACTGGTCTACTGATGTCACAGCTCTAGAGACGAGTTCATTTGGGTTTAAGTTTTGTGCTCTTTTAACATGTACTGCTGTTGCTGAATAATGTTTTTATGGTAAGCGGGTTGCAGACAATATTTTTAATACATATAAGGCATGTGGAAGGTAACTTTATTACCGCAGAAAGTGTGTCTGATCTTCATCATTTACTGGGTTGTGAATATAATGGCAGATTCCAGATCATGTCCTGAGAGGCTGTCTTTTTATGGGCTTGAAATTTATACAACATTGTTAAATATCCATGTAAACCACTATTGTGAAGGGATCTGCCACTTGATTTTAACAATGGCAAGCTGTTCTTTAACTTTGTGTTTCTTTTATTGCTTCTTCTGCCCTTGTTAGATAAGTGATAGTATACACTTTGTACCCAACGTTTAAACACATTTCACTGCAACGAAATGCACAACACTTAGCATGTGATTATCTTATCACACAGTATTTATGGTTAAGCATATTATGCAGTAGTATGCCAAATCATATGACTTTATATGCGTTCTTGTTTGTCATTAAGTCTGTTTCTGTATTTCTGTCATAACTGAGGTTTACATCCCCTTCCTTGTGTTCAAACAAACAAATACCTATTACTGCTGTTTTGATGTCCTCATCTATTTTCCTGCCTCCTCATTCCACTGAAAATATCCTGAGAAAAAGCATATTAAGGGCACTTTTTTCCATTTTAAATCAGATGACCTTTTCCTTGTGCAGATCTCCCCAAGTCTTTTTTCCTGTCAACAGAAGAGCCATTCTCTTCTAATTTGTAGTTCACGCTTTTTCCCAAGAGTCTGGTCTCTTCAGTGCTTTTTTGTATAATTATGGGTAGATTTTTTCTGCTGTCTCTCGGTATTTATCAAGTACCTAATGATACGCCTAGAGTCCTTCCACTTCATCGCCTTTGTCATCTGTTCTTCTTGTGTATATCATTGTATATCATTGTACATCATCTCTTCAAACTTAGATCTCTTCTAGTCTTGTCAAGAGTCTTCTGATTTATTATATTGAAATTATTAGGAACCAATTTCTTCTTTCTTCTTAAAACCTCTTCTCAGTCTCCCAGTATTACTTCTGGCACTTGTCTTCATAGTCACTTTGTTGTCTTGTCTCTGATTCCTTTTCTCAGAATCAGGATTTTGACAAACTGTAGATTTTCATTTCTTAGTATTTTATGGTGATCTCTTTCATCATCCATCCATATTCCAAAGTCTAGCTTAATTCTTTTCTCTGGTCTGCTCTAACTTCCTTTTTTATATCCATTTAGTTTCTCAAAATTGAAACAATTTGTATTTTCAGCCTCTTTCTCTGCATACCATAAGTAAGGGTTCCACAAGTTTAAAATCGCAGAATTGCTTTTAGGCTGCAGCACAGCTTTGCCCTTCCTACCTCTCACCCCCTTGAACTGTTTACCCATCTTCGTGCTTTTATACCTTCCTTATTTCCATCCTTCTTTCTTAGCTTTCTGCATTACCCTGTTCCCATCAACTAAAGTAACACTTGTCTAAACATAAAGTGTATTCATCTTTCAATTTTCTAAGAACTCCCATCCTCAATCTTGATTCAAAACCACCCTTCCATTCATATTCATGTTTTGCTTACGTGATTTAAATTGTGAGCCTTAAATTGTAAGCGAAGACAACGTATCATCATTTCACATCTTTGTGGTGTAAAACTTCACTACTTTCCACTGCAAGACTATTTAAACACTCTTTCATGATTCTTTAATAAGACTTAGAAGGAAGTGAGGGGGCAGATTGAGCGCCAGCACACCACACACCTGATGATACGACGCTGATCTGGGAGTTGTGTGATGACAGGATGCCTTAAGGTAAACATTAAACAGGCATGGTAGTCATCGGCTCGCACAGGCAATGGTCCTCACTACCAGAAAAGTGATTTTTTCCCTGAAGATTTTGAGGGAGTGGGCTACAGCTCTTTTAGAATATAAGTTGCAAGTGACCTGTGTGCTGTTGCTACATCTTAACAAATTCAAGTATCTCTCTGATAGATGTATCACTTAATCCTCCCTTTTGCTTTTCCTTAAAAGTGCCTGGTTTTTTCAACTCATGACATCTTTGTGCAACTTCTCCTGTTCATAAGTGGAGCTTAGATTTTTCAGTGATATTAATAAGTTGCTTATTATCACTTTCTAGTTCCTTGCTCAGTTAAAACTCATGGACTACAGCTTGCTGGTTGGAATTCATGATGTTGAAAGAGCTGAACAGGAAGAAGTAGAGTGTGAAGAGAATGATGGGGAAGAGGAAGGTGAAAGCGATGGGACCCACCCCATTGGAACCCCTCCAGACAGTCCAGGAAACACGCTGAACAGCTCATTGCCTTTGGCTCCAGGGGAATTTGATCCAGCTATTGATGTTTATGGAATAAAATCCCATGAAAGTAAGCAGTAATAAATATTTTTACATTAAGATGTTTTGATTCTTGCACCAGAATCCTAAAGCCTTCATGACCACATAAAGGTAAAGTTAAACTCCAAAATACAAATTCGCTTTACAAAAGAGGAAATATGTTGCTTTTGGGGGCAGCAGAAAGCAGAAGGTACCTATAATGCTCAGCATTGTTACGAACATATTTCCTAAATATTGTGATGTGTGGGGATGCAGTCAGATAATTCACCTACTACGCTATCAAATTGTATACTGGCTTAGCTATTCACATACAGCATTTCTCAGTTAATTCATGTGGTTTTTCATCCCTTCAAGGAAATCTGGTATCCATAACTGTTCTTTTCCTAGCAGATCAGATGATGTTGTTGAAAACAGTTTAAAAAGAATTAGAAAAGCAGCATTCCAAGTTATATTTCACTTTTTTGGTTGCTTTTTGAAAATTTCTGCTCTCACACCAGATTTCTATGTTCCAGCTAAGAAAGTCATCATAAGAAGCCTGAAAGTAGATTTGGTGTTAATGTGTAAAACTAAGTATAGCTCGTTACTTGTGGCTGTTCAAGACAGGAAAGTTCTCTCTTCTTTTTTTTTTTTTGTTAAGCTTTTACATGGATAAATGTATGTTTTTATTAATAAAAAATATATATGATCATGTTTGTTGACACAGAAGCATTGCATTTCATGTGAAACTTCATCGTTTTTCCATAAAGGAAGATGAAATCCACATTATTTTAAGTGAGCAATAATTTCTGTAAGCTGATGTTTTATTTTACACTCCTTTGGGGACTTTTGCATTATAAATGAGTGCAGTTAAAAGTCAGTTAAGGACATCTTTAGCCTGTGGTCTTTACAGATCTGTGATTCTGACTGACATTGACCTATCTTAGCTGCTCATTGGGCCTTATAAAGTGGCCTTTGTTAGAAGAACTCAGGATTAAGATGTCTCAAAAGTCATTCTTACTGCCATGTGCTTGCCATTTGCAGATGCACCTAGGAAGGAAGTATACTTTATGGCCATTATTGACATTCTTACTCATTATGATGCAAAAAAGAAAGCTGCCCATGCTGCAAAAACGGTAAAGCACGGGGTAAGTATCTGGATTGTTTTTCTCTGATTCAGTTTATACTTCTGCATTTTTGTTGTTTATTGCACTGACTTAGCACAGTTCAGGAAACTAGTGAAAAGGGAAATAGGGTTTTTTTTCAATTTTCTTCTAGTTAAATATGTAATACAAAAGTACAGAGTAACTGCTACATGTTACATACCAAGAGTGGAACTCCCTTTTCAGCTGTACACATAGCTTGCTTACCCATACAGAACTCTAGTGGGCTGCCTTTTTAGGACTTTGTCCTAAATTTGTGAGAAAGACCTTATTCTTGCAAACAAAGCTGTTCACCAGACACTTGTATGTGTATACAGTGCTGTGAAAACTGTTGTGAATCTTATTTCAGATGCAGGACCCTAGTGATGATTTTGTCATTTGGTACAGCCTGTTGAAAGAGTTCTTCAGCATATAATGTGGCTCACTTTACAAGACTTCTTAAAAAATAGTCCAGTTTACAAAATTAAGCATCATGCACATGTTAAATACTTGAGGACCATTCAGTAAAGGCATCTGTTTGCCATGAATTTCTTTTATTTTAACTGAAATGGCTGTGTATCAGCAGACATCAAAGAACCATGGTGAAGTAGCCCAATCTTCCAGAACTGTGATTTATAGCTACCATTATCACTCCTGATTTATAGCTACCATTATCACTCCTATGGTGATTTACGGTTCAAATTTCATAAACTTTTAAAAAAGTGCATAATCATTCATGATGCTGAAATCTCTCCTTTGTCTATTTAAAGGATCAAGGCACTGGGGGAAAAGTCTGTTAAGCAAAGGGCTCAAGGATTTTTAGTTTACAGTAGAGTGTGATGCAGAATGCTCAGCAGTAAACCCTGCACAGACCTGTAGAAGGTGTTTTTTGTCTCTAAAAAAGGCGCCCATCATCCCCTCTCCTCTCAGAGCAGCTGAAAGTTGGTGTAGAGCATACACAGCCATTATCTGGCAATTATTAATGAACTTTGAATGTGGCAGACTAAAAACTCACAGTTCTGGCTAGAAATATGTTGTGAATAACCACTATGATTATTAAAGCTGACTGTGATTAGAACTTATTACAGAGCATTAGTTTCATGCAACCATTTTGTTTATTCACTGTCTGCATCCTGAGCCATCTGACATCAAAGTTTGTTCATTAATTGCATGCATGCATTTTTCTCCTTTTGTAAAACAGGAAAAATACAAATTGAAATGTGGTGAAGGCTCTGAAAAACATGAATAAAAATATGAATGAAATCATGACTTCATTGAAATAGCAGTTGTGCAGCTTATTTAGTGACTCCAGATTTAAATGCATATGTGTTGAAAAAATGTTATTAATTGTTGCCATATATTTCAAACCAGGTTATTTAGTATTCACATAGCAATATACATTACACATATGTTGACACACCAGATCTGAGTATGATAATTTAGTCTTCTCTATATGAAGGCACAGACCAGAATCTGTTAATGAATCAGTGTGTAGCATGGTTAAGAATGCAGTAGAAATTATATAGGAGACTGAAGTACAATGAAAGCAAAGAAAGTAAAGTTTCAGAAATGGAAGGTGAGAGTCCTACATTTATGGTGGTGAGTACACTGTACTCACATGAAGCCTAAAAAGACATCATGCTTGAGGGCCATTACAGTTTGTGTTTCCAGTATCTAAGACTGAACATGTAATCCATTGAGTAAGTAATGCTGTCAGTAACAAAGCATGAAGTAAAACACTGGCTCTTCCTTCTTTCCTCTCCCCTCCCAATTCTCTGTATAGGCTGGTGCGGAAATTTCAACAGTTAATCCTGAACAGTATTCAAAGCGCTTCTTGGACTTTATTGCCAACATCTTGACGTAACCTATCATGTTACACAGGACAGACATGAGACCTGGGGACAGCAGCATTGGCTACAAGTGTAGGGAAGAAAAGGAACTCAGAGAAGCGCTCATCTTGCAGAAAGCAACCCCTTTGTTTACATCTGCTGGCAAAGATGACTGAAGTGGGGTGGAGTACTTGCTTTAACAGCTGCCTGATATTCCCAGCATAGTTCTAGCTATTTCTGACTCTTGTGTGTGTGCAAAAAAAAAAAAAAAAAAGAAAAAGTTAAAATAAATTAAATAAGTAGAACAGCTTACTCAGAGTGCACTGTGACAGTCATACTCTGATGCTACCAGCTGAAACGGAATAAATGAGCAAAGAGGTGTGGGGTGGGGGTGGGGAGGAGTAAATGCATGTTAAATCTACAATATTGCTATCAAATTGTAAACTGTGGATCAGTTTATTTTTGAACTAAAGAGATACATGGCAGTATTCTTCATGATGATAACGACGATGATAATGAAAACCTTACTGCAAATGTTACACCCTGCACACTGGCACTCCTTAAAAAAGCAGCTGCAACAGCCCTTGGTGCTGGAAGCTTTTCCCATTTGGTTCCTAGCAGTTGGGCTTTTTCCTTGTTTTTTTCCTTTCTCTTCTGGTTTTGTCTTCTTTTCAGCACATTGCATCAGGAAGTTCAGCCTCTTGGACATCTGAGAGCCAGCATCTCTTATCTTACAAAGAGCTAACGTAATTCATGCTATGTGTACATTTTTGCTACAGTAAACTTAAGGGAAAACTTTGCTTATTTCACTTTGTTACCTGAAGTTTTCATTTGTTTTATAGTCTTGCAATATGGGAACTAATAATGTTGTAAGTGGGGAAAAAAGCTTATCTGAAGAAGCGCATAGTTTTGGGCAATAGTAGCTTCATCTTTCACCAGTCCTGAAAGATGTGCACACCAATAGAAATTCCATTCCCTTGATAATTTACTGGGAATTTGAAGTTAAATACTTACGTTGTACTGTTGAAACAGCGATATTTTATGATAGATTATCCCTTGAAAAATGAACCCTGAATTTTACTGTTTACATTATTAGAAAAGCAGGGATACTTCTGAGTTTCAGAGCCGTGTACAATATATGACTTTTGAGTTTACATGTAAAGTTATTTTGCAGTACAAATGAAGTAATGTTTGTCATCTTCCAAGGTGTAATGTGCAGTAGTGTACTAAAGTGAATGTCTCACCTCTGTGATAGACTCTTTTACAATAAAATGAGGAAGGTTATTTCAGAGGGATTTTTCCCAAGGTCGTGTTTTAGCATCAAAATGACCTGTCCTACCATTTACGCAAGTTTGATTGTATAGTACATTGCCTAAAATTGTGCTGATCATATTTAACTTGTTTGGAATTTTTAAACAACATTGTATTTCTTTTCTTCTTGTATTTTTCCCTGAAAGACTCCATGCTTGAAAGAGACAACTTTACATATGCTTCAAAGTCTCTCTACTTATACACTGTGCTAAAGCTGTGCCTTTAAAATTTCTTGATTGAAATGGTTAGATTTTGTAGGCAACGTAAGAGAAGTCAAACCCTCTCCATCACGGTTTATAACTCAGATCAGGAGTGCCAGCATGCCTTCTCCATAACTAATGTCAGTGCTTTTAAGCGTGCAACTGTGCATAACGTATGTAGTGGTTTACTTCAGAGGAGCCTATACAATAGCAACCCATTACACTCTTTAGCAGCCAAAGGCAATACTGTCCCTGTTGCTGTGTACTAATTTTTTTCTCCTTTCCCCAGCCTTTCCTACAGGATTTTTTGTTACGTTTGACTTAGTGATGTCCGCAGCACTGTAATGTATGTGTTTACTTTTGTATTGTATGTATTTAAATAAGTTGGTACTGTGGCTTGATATTTTTTTGTCCTCTCCCTCTATACCCCAGTTGTCTACATTCCCGCCCACATTTTGTTTTCTGAAGCATGCTGTGGCTTCGTGAAGTATGAGGCCAGAGGGAGACCCTGAGGTAAAAATGAGTACATATTTGGAGTACATACTTGAGTACATATTTAATCGCGGCCAACCAGTGTACATTTTTAGACAATTTTAGACATTTACAGCAACGCATTCTTTTTGTCTGTGTAGCAGTTCTGTCACTCATTCTTGTTGATAAACTGTTTATTTGGACAGGGCAAGGAAGACTCATTATTGTATATGTTAGTGCTTAGATTACACTCCAAACATGAGCAAGGCTTTATAAAATAAAGCACTTTGATGACTCACTAGGTAAATCCTTTGTTCTTGTCTTTCAGCTGTGGGTTTGATCACTTACAGATGAATTTGGGGTGCTAAAATGAATGTGTAGCCTATATTGCAAAGGAAGAAATAAGAAGAAACTTAAGACTTTTTTTATTAGATTTTACCCTGCTTGTTCCATGCTTACTTTAATTGGCTTGAAACATTTTGCCTTTGGGGTTTGGGGTTTAGGCTGTGCTCTCAGAGCAAATACTGAGGTTTGTAATTGATGATTCTATGGACTAAATCCTAGTATTACTACAAAAACAGCAAGATCGTCCACAGTAGTTAACTGAGAGAAGGACTGGCAGCATTTTGCTAATGTGTGTAAGATCTTACACTAAACCAGTTATTTAAAAAGTATTTGGGAATAAGCCTGAATAATTCATGGAGAGGAGAGTAGGACTTTCTGTCCTAGAATTTCAAGGCTTTCAGCACATGATACAGCCTGTGCCTCACATCATGGGCAAATGGCAGAAAAGTGTCTTTTCATCTTTATTCTGGCTGACTTTTAATTTTCTTAGTACATTTGTCTCTATTCAGTTGCTTTCAGTTTATTGCACAGATGTAGCAAGGCAATATGTTCAGCAATGTTTTTACCTATAAAATACACATGACAATTAATGATAAAGTAGACATTCCCCACAGGGAAGATGGTTGAGGAACTATTCTATTAAAAGTAGGTGAAGTGGTAGGGAGGGAAGAGATCCAGCTTCTTAATTACACACTTAATGATGTCTTGAGTATTAATTTAAGCCTGCCCTTCACACAGCTGCTCCAGCTGCTTAGGGTTTAATATGAACGTGGTGCTCAAGGAATTCTGCTCAAGTTAGTTGGACACATTAGCCATAGTGGACAGCAAGCTCCCTGGCTAGTTCTCTGTGCCTGCCACTCAAACCATCTACCAAAACAGGCTGCTGAAGTCTTGCGCTGATTTTATAATGCAGATGCACATGTTGGTAGGTAGTTTCTCAACACCACCTCCTTCACAACATAAAATGAAAGCTTCTAATATACAAAACAAGCAGAATGTGCCAGATCTAAAAGCCTGCTCTAGTTCTCCTGCTCCTACATGTTCAACAGTTGAAGTGTTACTTACTTAGGCTTTCCTCTCTTTTTTTCCTAAGACTTCTGGACATGCTCAGATTTAACTTTCCAGTAAGTATGCTACATTTAAGTTTTAAGCCAGCCCTGTCTTTTGAAGCAGTGCTTTACTGGAATTACTCCTGCAGTCCCCTACACCACTATTCTCTAGCTGACACTCTGAGTCGTCTTCATACAGCTACATAGCTAAGATTTACTGGGCCCTGCTTCTGCCTGTGGACATCCTATCCAGCTCCTCAACATGGGTGCATCCCTGAGCTGCATAGCTGGTGATGTTTCCCTCCTGCTGCTTCTGCATTGGTAAGGCTGATTTCCATTTCCCTTTGTGGAGTTTGCTGCAGGGCACACTGTGTTTGACGAGCAGACAACTGAAGGACCTTGTCTTTAGTAAAAGTGTGTATAGGAAAATGCATAGGAGATGAATATCTTTTCTGCTAAAATGTTTCCTCTCCCTCTCACCTGAAGAAAGCCTGAAGGCAGTGATGATATTCGAGGTAGGAGATCCAACTGGTTTATTATTGCAAGGACTGCAGCAAAACAAATGTTTCAATTAAAAATTCTTGCAAACAATATTTTTTCTATGTAAACTGCATAACCTCAATGTATCATCTGAATTTCCAGCTCCCTGCCTTATGCTTACCTCTTCTTTTCCTGTGTAATACGAGTTAGCAAGTCCCTGCAGCAAGTGGGATCATTGACTTCTGATGGTCTCATACCCCAGTTTTATCCACTGTCTGCTCTATAGGTACTGTACATGTGATTTCTTTCAAAATTTCACATATTTAAAGGGGAAAAGAAAATAGAGACCAGTTAAAGGAGAAATATATTTCATCTCCTCCTTTTTGTCCTGATTTCTGTATAGCAGGTATTGTTCCTGGAATGTGTTAGTGAAGGGCAGAGGCTGCACAGACAGAGCAGTGTGCTGTCTTCAGTCTAATTTGGACAGTGATGTTGCTTTATTTCTGCATGGGACTGACCAGATATCTACTGTCATGCTACAGCAAGGGAATGTGCATGAACAAGTGATTTGAGGAAGAGTTTCAGAGCAGCATCCAAGTGGCAAAGGCAATTTGTGTGAGATTAAAATCACTACCAATAGCCTTATTAAAATTGTTAGAAAACAGGGCTGGAAAGGACTCGAAGAGACAGTTACAGTCTGTCCAGGAGCAGTTCAACTAGATAAACATTGGCCAAAATAGGGTTAATCTTTTCCAGGGAGGCTAGTTCCATGACTTCCCTCTACTACCCTTTCCCATGCCTCCCATAGCTGTATCATTAGGAAGACTTTTTCTAACACCTTACCTGACTCTCTATTACTACAGTTTAAGCCCATTAATACTTGTTTTATCTACAGTGGACCCTGAGAACAGTTTATTCTCTTTCAGTTGCTGTCAATGTGATCCTGCCTCTATATGCTGAACAATGTAAATATTAGCTTTTGGACATATTAAATTGAATAGTCCCCTATTTAACAAAACCATCAGAACAGTTTAAGCCAGACAGAATGACCTGTTCCTGGGTTTGTCATGCCTAATTTTTTTAGATCATCTGTAAAATGGTGTTTCATGATTGTCAGTTACATTATATAAATGGATTTGCAGATTTCTATTTTGAGAATTTCCTAGCCATCCATTTACCATCTGATAAAACAAATGTAATAATTGCTGCTTGAACAGAATGCAGTTTCAAATGAGCATACAGCTACTGCTTAGCTGTAGTTGTTGCTGTAACTACAATTACATACTAACTGCTTTTCTCTTTTCGCAAAATAAACAGTACCATGATCTTAGCTTTCCTAATGATACTCCCTTTTCACAGCCTCTGGTCTCATCTCTGACAGTAATATGACATAAAATAATTATTTGGTCATAAATATTAACATACAAAAAAATACTTCTTTGTGAGGTGGCATAAATTTATTCTTACCTAGTGCTCTGAATATTAGCAGTCATTTTAGTTATTGCCCAATATGCTGAGTGTACAAAGAGCTCCTACTTTGTTCCCACTTAATCTGATTCATTCATAATGACTCATATAATTTAGCAATGTGTGTCCTATTGGAATAAATGGCATTTGTGTGAAACTTGTCTTTTGACGAAGTTTGGCACTTGCATACAAGCCCGGTAGGTGATTCAACTCATTGCCTTTCTCCATTTCTGCTCTTTCACCGTGCCTCTGCATAGGCATCTCAAGGCCGGAGCACTTCTTTCTTTTCCATTTTATGTATTTTAAACTGAATGTGTAAAATATTTTGTGACAAGAATATTTTAGCCACTTTAACATCTGCAGCATATTTGGCATACCAAAGGCTAGCAGCTGCAGTTACTGGGCTGACAACAATTCTAGTTTGCCTTCCACCACCTGAGGATGATAGGGTCATGTTTGATTCTGGTTAAAAGGAAGTCTTGTGTTCCTGAGATGTGTCTGCTTATCCCAACAGCTTGGATTCAAGTGATGTCTCCAGAATCCTTTCTTCCCAAGTAGGTCTGATTAATTAGTGCCTACTTTAACCTGGCACATAATGCTAAATTAAACTTTACAGTCTGGGTGAGGGGCCAATCTTCCTTCAAAGGGTGTAATTGCATAACAAAACCAAATCCTTTCTGCCTTGAAGGGCTTTACTCTTAAGTATTTCAACTTAGTTCAGTAGTCAGTCTTAGAGGAGTTTATTTGTAGGCTGTCAGCACCAAAGCCCTCGTGTTTGGAGTGGGAGGCTATTGAAATATGAAATTGTACTGTGCCATTTTGATCACCCCTGTATAGGGTACAATGAAAAGCATCTGCTTTTAGTTAAGCATAATGATGAGCACACTAGCAGTTAAAACTGCTCTGCTGCTTCAGTCATAGCAAAGCTCTGTGTGGTAGGGGAAACGATGTGTTCGATCTGATTACATTGCGAAGTGCTCCGGAGCAGAAGCTTCCAAGTAGTGTTTCACATGCCACGAGCTGCAGTGCCTCTGAGCTGGGCTGCTCATTCACCCCAGGGTGCAGGAGAGTAGGGTGACACTGGGGATGTTGGAAGGGGAAAAACTGAGTATATATGTGTCAAAACTGGACCCAGCTGTACAATAGTACTTTTGGAGGTGGCAGTCTAGAAGAGGAAAGTATTTTCTGTAGAACCTACTGTTACTGCAGATCTGGTGTTACTGTGGGAATTGTGGTGCTTAGAATTTCATCTTCTATTCAGTGGCACTTCCCCTTCCCCTCTCAGCCACAAGCCTGACAAAACTGAAATGCAGCTGCCAGCTTAGCCTCCTACTCTTTTGTTTCTGAGGCAACCAAAGTGTGTTTTAGGGCTGAGAAGGCTCCTGGGGCTGCCTGCATGTGCAGCTCCCAGAGCATTAGCAAGCAGAAGAAAAGAGATGGTCTCCCCCTTTTATTTAAATGCTTTCTAAACATTTCCTCATGCGTTACGTCACCTGCTGATGCCCCACATCAGCCTCCTCATCAGAGACACCCGCCACAGCCATGCTTTGGGAAAATGAACATGTGGCTTATTGTCTACATTTGTAGCCCTCTGTTCCTGCCCTCTTCATTGAGAGGTGGGCATGTAACTGTCTTGTTTGCCACCAAATTGCAGGCCAAAGTGGATAAAGCCCACACAGTTTAGTCCTCCAGTGACTCAATTTGGGGGGTGGGGAGGACACAAGGGAAGATTGAGTAGGGACAGACGAACACTCCCTGTTCCACCCAGAGCTTGGCAGCTGGGGATGAGTATGGGGCAGGCAAGAGACTGCTCCAACACTTTTACATAGCTGCCTGTCTGTACAAGCCCTCCACAAATCCACATCATAAGCCACATAATAAGCCACTGAGCAGTGGCCTCACTTCCTAGGAGTACCAGTGCTGAGCACCAAGCTTCCTTGATAGAGGACTTACTTAATCAAGGAGGGCTAATCTCATAAGAGAAGTGATTCATTTACTTCCAGGAAGAAAAAGAAACACACCACAGACTGCAGTAACAAGGGGTTAGGGGAGGGCATAAACCAAAAAACAACCTTTTCAGAAGCAGCAAGGAAGAAACAGACTGTTCCAGTAGAAGAATAAAGCTGAGAATGTGAAACAAAATACAGAGAAGCTGCTGAGAACATACTCTGCAAGTTCCCCAAGCAAGGGGTGTCTGCTGTATGTTCCTGGGTTTGGCATTAACTGCAGCTGCTCCAGGGTCAGGGAGGACAGTCCCATATGGATTTCTCTTAAAGAGCAGAGAAAAATCTCAGATCATAAAGATTATGATGCAGAAGGAAAGGCGTCAAATATGTTGACAACACCATAAAAGCATTTTACAATAGTTTCCTTCCCACCTGAAATAATGCGAAAGGGGCTATGATGCAAGATTAGAAATAGAGCAAAGCCAAGAGGAGAACTGATCAGCATAGAGAGCAGAATGATAGCACCCCATTAAAAACAACCCAACATTTTTTAAAGCAATGCAATAAAAGCTTCAAGGAGTTACCCATGCAAGACATAATTAAACAGCTAGGCTTATGTCATATGGTAGTATGTTAACATAAAAAAGACTGAGTAGGAGGATGGCCACGTGGAACTTTTTCATCATCAAAATAAGCTGTTTCTGTGAGCCAAACCAGCCTGTTGAAACATCTTATTTAGACGGAGTTTTCTTCGGACAGACCCAGAAACATTTCCTCATGCATCATGGAGCCTGCTGATCGCCCGTGTTCTTAACCCATTCTCTTCGTCAGACACACTCCCCACAAACACATCTTTTGGCTTCGTTCTGACTATTAAATTGTCTGGCCTAAAACGTAATCGTTTTCATGGGTAAGTTTTAGGCAAGGGGAAGGAATGGCTAATCCATACAGAAACAAGCTTTTCAGATGAGAAGACGGATATGAAAAGACTGTCATTCTCTTAAGATCCACTCTTTCTTCTCAAGCACTGGGGGTTAAATTAAGACGCTTAGTCCAGGCTTTAGGTGGAATTAAACAGAACTCTAACTGGCCTTCTTAGGGAAGGTACTTCAGATGTGTTACCAGTCCTTTAGATGCAACCACTGCTGCAGTGAAAGAGCAGATCACAGCTGACATCCTAGAAGTCACCCAGTCTGATATGTATATATTGCAGTTGCAGGCTCATGCTTTGAACATGTTCTGGAAGATTAGAATACAAATGTTTTGAATGCTCTCCCAAAATGAGTTTCAGTACTTAAACCTCCAGAGAAGAGCTGCTGTCCCCCATACATTCCTGTGCTGGTGCACAGGGCTCATTATCCAGACCCTTTCCAAAGGCACAGTGTACTTCTATTAGCAAAATTACTGAGACAGCATTTGTTGGATACCTGTCAAACATGGCTTCAAAGAAGGAGGGAAAGAAGGTACAGTGTTGTTATTAGTAATCTAAATGCATTACATGCTAAAAATCTTTTTCAAAAAGGTGAGAAGCAGAGTAAGTTGCACCCAAGTAAAGATTTAGAGCACAGGGTGGAAAACAATACACAGAGAACGGTGGCCTGGCACAGATTCCCAGAATGTGAAGGCTGAAGATGATCTTCAAACACAGCTGAGCTTTATGCTATAAAACACTTTCAAATAGAAACCACCAGTTTAAGTTAATCCCTGCTTAAAGGTGGCCAGTGTAAAGAACGCTGCTGGGACATAACAGGATCATGGTGACTGAATCTGGGGAGAAGATGAGTTACTGCACTCTGCATGTGCTGTGAACAGAACAGAAACCCTGCTGAAATGCTGCTCAGAGAGGATTGCACTTGCTGAGTCTCATGGGCACCAGGGCTCTTGAAAAGCAGCCACAGCCCAAATAAAGACAGGGGCTGTGCTCTAGAGCGAACCCTACAAACAGCATCTAAGACATCTGGGAGAAAGGAATGGTCAGAAGGAAAGCCAATTTACTTAACCTGTTATGGTGCTTCCAAACATTTGCTCTGTCATTACATGGCACAACCCAAGAGTCTGCACAGTTACAGGATTTGCCAGCTCATAGAAAATGTAAACTCACAGCCGGGCATAACCAAAGGGCTACATTTCACAGCTTATCCTCAAAATGAAGGGTGGAAAAGTTCAGCTAGTTCAAAGAAACCAGCCAGGAATCACATACGAAAAATAGCTCTGGATATTTTCTAGGCTTTTTTGACCACTGTTTGGGTTTAGGTCTTCCATATAATACAAATATTGCCATGTAGTCACAGACAGGAGATCAGTTTTGGATCTCAACAGGCAAACTGTTTCTAATAGTAATTGTTGCTTTTTTGCTAAACGAAGTGATTTTAAACAGACCTCCAGTGTAGCTTAATGTTGTGTTTAAGCAAGCTGCTCACAGTAAGTGCTTTAGCCCCTTTTTGCTTATTTCACAACTTGAAACATTACCTTTCCAAACTAACAGCCCAGAGTGCACTGCTCTGGTTTTTAATCACTGTCGTAGAAAATGGGCTTACCTACTTCCCTTGCATTGCCCTTCCTACGGTCACAAGCAGATTTGACTTTAACCAGGACTTGCCTATAGCAAAGATTTACAGTGGTAAAAGGTAAGTTGTACTATTTCTGAAGTTCACTCTGTCAAGCACAAGCAGTTCCTTCAAACCATTGTTCACTTTGGAACACATTCAACACATCAAAAGAAATCCAGAGGCATTTGAAATATCTTTTAACTTACAAATAACTGAAGTTAGAAATTAAAACTTGATCCAAAGCCCAGGAAAGGTTCCATCTAAATACAATAGTTATTGAACCAGGTTCTTCAAGCATAACCTTTTCACCATCAGTGACTCACAAAAATGAGTCCCTGTGAAACTAAAAGGTGTTGCTGTTTTAACAGTGCCAGCATAAACTCATATTTCCAGTCTTTCTTACCATGGTTATGGATGTATCATGGTAAAAGTAGTAGTACTTACATTGTTAGCCCATATTCCAGTATTTATTTAGGATGCTTACTGAAGTACATCCTGCTCTGTACCAGCACAAGAAGTGTGACTGTACCTGTACTAAAAGCTTTACAGCATAACTGCAGCCACAAAAGGAGAGTCAACCATCTCACTAAAAGGTTTACTGAGTATAACTATATTAAGTATGATTAGTTAGCAAAACAGATGTTTGGACAGACCTTCTGAACAGTATCTGCAGTCCCATTTATCTAACGCTCCCATAGTACTTAGTAGCCAGCTCAAACATCTCTTCAACTGTCAAATACATTCCCACAAACCACATGAGAGCAGAACAAATTGAGCTTCAGCACACACACCGAGTATGTGCTAGTTTTCCTATAGCATAATTGGTACCATACAGCTTCTCTACGCAACAGGATAACTGTATCCTAACTGAGGGAATGGAAAGCAAGCTCATACTGTCTGCGTTAGACCTTCTTCTCAATGCCAGAAGAAAGAGGATTAAATAGGTAATTTAAAACACAAGCATGAACATTTCAACTTTGAATTGACTGAAGCGATGTGGTAAGATGATGCACTTCAGCTTAGATTACTCCGAAACCTTCCATGAGGAGTAAGGCATGGCAGACGCTTGGTTTACAGCAAGGCTTTAAAGAAATTTAAATATGGGAATAATACTTCTTCCATGTATGTATAATCTAAAACCAATTTTGCTCAAAGCCTTTTCAGTACTAGTCATTTTTGATTGAGAAAAATGCCACAAAATGAACTCAAAAGAATTTCATTGAAAAAAACATTGGAGAGCAGACTTAGTCCTAACAGTGTACATGGCAGTTTGCACCACTGAAGAACCTATTCCTTTGATATGTATCTTTACTGTCATGTAGATCTCTGTGAATGTGCTCCTCCTACAGATTGAGCTACAGCAGCACATGGAAGAACCTGCCCAGAAATGCTGCTGGCTCTGTCCTGCTGTCTTGCTCTGGTAAAGACAAGAAGAGTGTCAGCAGACTAACAATGACACTTGCATTTATGAAAATAAGCTGGAACAAGAGTCTCAACAATTCTAAGCATCAGACTTTTAACTCACAAGTTGCAACATGCGAAAGAACAAAGTATGTGTGAGGTGAGCAGCAAAGAAATTAAGGGTGACAGCTGTTAATGTACTTGGATGACACACACCAAAGGATGTTGTTAAAGAGCAGAATGGTGTCAATTCCCATTTTTGCAGCTATGGCACACCCCTTTATCCATGCAACACATGATACACAATTATCCTGCAGAGGTCACAGAAGTCAGCTATCCCTTTCATCCCATCCACATCAATTAGAAAAATATGCCAAAGTTCACTAAGGTTGACTTTTTTAACTTTTTATGGCTGTTAAGGGACTGATTCCTGACTCCAGAAGCTCACGGCCCATCATGTCCTCAGGGTGAGAGTGAGGGCTGCAAACAGAAAGAAATAGGAAGCATTCTGGTAACAAAGTGAAAAAACTAGAGATACCTTGGGTGCCCATGCCAAGAAAACATTATTAAAGATGCCCATGAAAGTCACAGTCATTCTAGAGAGAAACAATAAGGGAAAAGAAGGATGATAGTGGCCTGACTTGATTTTAAGGCAGCAATTTCACCACCCACAACCAGCTGGTTGTAGGGCAGAAGCACCAATTGCGCTGGTCCTGGGACAGCTACCAACTTTTGGACCTGAAACGCCCATCAGCAGCAACAGTATTAGCTGTCAGTGCATATTTCCTAACATGGTGACGTTCTTTCTGCCCTCTTGCTTTTGTTTGGGATTTAACCTTGTGAGCAGTGCCAACCTTCTTCAGTGATTTGTGAGTCCATCCTCAAATTCCCTCCTGTTCTCTGCCAGGCAGCTTTCC
Source organism: Psittacus erithacus (assembly GCA_009867235.2). Taxonomy (NCBI): domain Eukaryota; kingdom Metazoa; phylum Chordata; class Aves; order Psittaciformes; family Psittacidae; genus Psittacus; species Psittacus erithacus. The sequence goes on from WYDI02027984.1 coordinate 20,279, forward strand.
CTAGCTGCTTCTCCAAAATGCTCTTTATGCAGTATGTGTATTTCTACATACACAATAAGATTCTGAAGATGTATAACCCACTGGAGGACTGCATGGGATCCAGGTATTTCTTTGGCAGCTAAGTTGCAGGGTAATGTTCAAAACCATAAACACACATGTGCAGAAAAGTGAACATCTTTAGACCTATAAAGTTAACAATTTCTTTTCAAGCTTCCTTTTTCTATTTTTTCTATCACTAGGCTTGATTGTAAAGCAGAGCCCCTGAATAAAAACACACTGCATCAGATCCTCCTGTGCCATTTTAGGGTATCACCTCATCAAAAGAGAAACACTCTTAGAATTCAAAATAGCCTCCAGGTTCAAGAGTAGGCATTGAAATGATTCCAAATGAGATAAAATAGGGGAAAAAATAACAATTCTCCAGCAGATATATTAAAACAGGCAAAGCACATGTATGGAAAGACTTTGCTTTCATGAGGAGAACCAGTCTGGACTCACACCCGTAGCTGTCACCCACAAATGCTTCCTCCCTGGGAGCATCACATTCTCCACTCTATCACTGTCTCATACACAGCTTATGGGAAGATATTGCAAAGCCATAGTGGAAAAAACCACCCACCTATCTTTTTTTTTCTGACCTTATATAGCCCTTTCATCTCTGCAAGAGTTCAGTACCCGACAGTGATCACTTTAAGGAACAATGAACCTAAGACAAAGCCTGAAGTCTTCCCGATAGCCAAAAGGCACTGACCTGCACTGAGGTATCCTAGCCCATGTCCCCCTCAAAAATGTCCCCTTTTCCAGCTACTTGTAATATGGAAATGCAGTGGGTTTCTGAAGTTCTTGTCCAGATCAACTGTGACAAGAGAAGGGACAACAGCTTTAAACTAAAAGAAGGTACACTTAGATTGGATATTAGGAAGAAGTTCTTTACTGTGAGGGGTGGTAAGACACTGGCACAGGATGCCCAGAGAAGTTGTGGCTGCCCTATCCCTGGCAGTGTTCAAGGCCAGGTTGGACGGGGCTTTGAGCAACCTGATCTAGTGGAAGGTGCTCCTTGCAAAGGGATTGGAACTATATGGTCTTCAAAGGTCCCTTCCAACTCAAACCAACCTGTAATTCTAACTGTACATTCACACACCGTAAGTCAGACACTGTCTGGAAGCTTCAGATTTGCCATTAATAGACTGCACGGCTGATTCACACATTCACAGTAAGCCCAAAACACTCTCCAAGTGCCAAATTTATTGCACATTTACAGTAAATCCAACACTTCCCAGAAGCTTCAGGCTCATTGCACATGCTACACACAGTAAAAGCGTAGTGATTTCTGTCTGGGAAATCCCCTGCACACAACAAATGGTATGGGAGCCTTCACTCAGCGGCTAAAATGAAACACATCATGGCAGCTGCTCTGCTGATGGTGTTGGGCCTGGGAGACACAAGGGGACTAACCCATGTTTTGAAATGTAATATGGAACAAACCCAGGAATAATGCCTCCCTCCACTTAGCTCTCTAAGTGCTGTGCAGGAAGGTGCATGAATTGAAATCACTTTTCACTGGTGGTTGCAGCTTGGCTTGAGGCAGCAGTCCTTGAGTTAGAAACCACCAACCTGAACCCTGCTTCTGTTCGTATTTCAAGATGCCTTCCTAGGGAAAAGGATCCTCTATGGCTGGCATAAAACTCCTGGCACTACACACAGTTGTTTAATTATAGCTGTTTCTTCCACATGCTTATCAAGAATCATATTCTATCATTATAGCCATTTAATCTAAGGACTTTCATATTCATATACTCCTTCATCCTGTTAATATAATGTATTTCATTGTAGCTAGTAGAAGTGGCATATCAGAAGACAATTGAGGTTTTGCTCAACTTGTGATTATCTGCTCAAGAAGTTTACCATACAAGATTAACCTTCCTCAATTAATAAAACTACCTCTCAGCTTTCCTTTCCAATCCTGCAGTTACACAAGATCTATTTTTGAAGGTGCCCTCTTAAGGCTGTCACGATAAATGGAGCATTTAGTGAAGCAGCTTATGATTTCAGTTTAAAAGAAATACATATAATTAAAGCAAAACTTTCTTTGCACAACACAGACAAAAATTCCTGATGTCTGGAAAATGTAAAAATTCTCAATCGTTACGCTACAAAGTCTCAGCGATTGTTAAAAATTATGCAGATATTCAATACCACGCCACATTTCTAAAGCTTCAGCGCAGTAATCTATGAAACATGCGCTTCCCTCACTTTGCATATAAAGCAGTGTATTTCAGACATAGTATATGCACCAATCATACCTATTTTCAAAAGGGTATGTTTCAGCATGGCTTATCGCCTGCAATAGTAAGTAGATTTTGAAATCATGCAGTAATTACGTTTCTTTCAGCCTTAGTTTTGTGAAAACAGATCAAAACTGTTTTAAAAGCTGAACTATGATCTGGGATTGTACTGCTTGACCTGTAAGGAAATAATTTGCACTCTACATCACTTAAAGAAATGCCTTTTGGACTATCACGGTGTTTCAGGCTTTTCTCAGAATTTCTATTATTAGAGAAAAATAGAATGGAGAGACAAAAATATTTTCATTGATTCCCACAAGTCTTTTATTAGACTCAAGAGGCAAAGAAAACACGTAACACCTGGAAGTCTGATGGTAAGAGGAAACTAGAATTATTTTTATCTATTTCCCCCTCTACACCTCCATCCACTACATTTCTTCAGCCCATCATTAAGTCGTATGTCAACTTGGGGAGATACTCTTTTTCCCCAAACTCCCTCTGACAATGCATTAATTCTCCAGCTCATTTCTGCAGCACAGTGTTTTTCTCTCACATTTAACCTTCTTAGAGAAGGATTTCACCTTTTTGCCCAAAGTAATACGTTCACACACACACACTCCCCTTTGGTTTTTAATTCATCATTAAAATGGTATTCTGTGCTTCAACGAGGTTAATCTCAAGTGTGCACCACAGACATTACCTCATCTGTGCAGCATATGCAGCTCAGTACATGCGATCTCCTTTATGTGACAATCTCTTCAAGATTGCAAATTATAATTTCTCTATCAGAAACATGAAAGCATTTTTCACATTATGAAGAGAACAATGGCACACAAAGGCACCATCAAAACTTGTATTATCTTTAAAAGACAATGAATGTGGGGTAAAAAAATAACGCATGTTCTTGTTCACATGGAGTCAACAATGGTGTCATTTGGTTTTATAAAGAAATTAAGATCTTTTTGGTATGTGTGCAGTTTCTTTTATCTTCTGTAAAATGTTACAGGCTGCAAACTTGTCCTTGCTGATAGATATGCCATTACACCTGAAGGGATAACAGCTAACAAAAAAAATGCAAACAATGCACACAGCAGTTGTTCAAACTTAGCTGCTTGGTCCAGCACTAGAACAGTCCAACCTGCATCGAAGAAATATTTTTAGTGCTTCGTATTTTGGCACAAATTATTTATGACCCAGGATAGCTGGAAAATTATTTCCATAAGCAGCATGCTTTTATTCTTTCTTTTCATCATTTTTCCTCTAAATGCTGTAGCTCACCATAACCCATATGTATACTCCTTTATGTGTCCTGCTAGTGATACTCAGTTCATTTTTGTTACTGCATGTAATTTGTGGCTATCTAAATTACATGTATTTATCATTGCTAATTTTTAAGCATGTAAGACTCTATCCTATTCACATTGGTAAAACTGTACTGGATTTCCAAAAAGAACAGTACAAGTCACTCAAAAATAAGTATTGGCTAGTTTGCCTAAACCTGAAGCTATTACACAGTGCTATATGTCATTGTTTAAAGGAAGCTTTATAAAGGGTCTATTGTCTTTTCTATCTTTGATAAACAAACAAAAAAAAGCATTTGTAACACTCATACGCAATTTTCTTACCTAGAAAACAGTCACACACTAAATAAAATCTCCAAACCCACAGACGTAATACTTCAAAAGCTCCTGATCTAACCAGAGAGTTTGCATTCAGAGTCCACATCTCCACTAACACCATAGTTGCATCTGGACTATTACATTTAATAGCCCCCAGTGGACCTACCCCTCCCTGGACCCTCTAGTACCTTTGGCCTCCGCAAGTGTTGCATGTATTCTCATACTTTTCTCTCACTGCAGTCCTAGGAGCCTGAATTAACTGTATTGGCAGAAACCTCCAGGAGGTTTGAATAGTGTGTTTGGAGGATTAAAACGGTCAATACCCCAGAGCAGGATAAAACGTCCCTCTAAATAAAGAAAAGAAAAAAGAAGAAAGCACTACCCCCCATTCCATGTTCCTTCTCCCCTCCCCCCAAAAAAAGGGAATTTCTACCTTTACAATTTACATAAGTAAGGCTTTTTGATCATTTTAAATATAAATCAAAAAAAACTAAGTCTGGGAAAAAAATCCCTGCCCCTTCCCATCTCACTGATTCTACCCTTTCCTTAAAACTGGTCACAGCAAACTCCAAGACAACAAAGAACTGACCTTAAGGCTGATCTCCATCAAATGTCTTCTGTGTTGTTTTTAAGTTTGACTAGATCTAGACAGCATATCATATACAGCCCCAAAGCTCAAGGAAAGGAAGACATTTCTACATTAAACACAGATAACGCCTATATTACTTATTATGAGACTTAAACTACATCCCTGATAGTAAAAGATAACTCAGTATTTCCAGGACTACACACTGACAAAGTCAACAGAAGAGTGCAAAATATAAGAAATGCTTATTTAAATAATAAAATGCAGCTCATAAGAGAGAATGACTATGTATGTAAGCCTTAGCGTCCACTAAATCCCACATCTCACTACGGACGAAGAGGATGAAAGAGAGCAAGAACAGGGTTGTGGGGATGTTGAGGAAACGCCCTTCCCAAACAAATACCAGGGAATTACGATAATGCTGCGTTTCCAGCATGAAACTGATTCTAAACTCTGTAGTCATCAGCCTGAGAGCAGCTGAACAACACAAGAATTTTCTGTCAAGCCTGTTCAGACGCACAGATACAGCCTGCACAAACTCAGCAGAGACACGCACAATAGAAACAGGCAGGTAACTGCAACCAAGAGTTTTGTTGAGACACAAATTCTGCAGGGTAGAAAATATTTATCATCACCACGGGTGGTGCAACAGTTTGCCGTGCAGATGCTCACAAGCCTGCCTAATAAATCTATAAGAGGAGAAGGTTTACCAGCTTTACCTGATCTCAGAGTGAGACTGAAACACAAAACCCCTAGGTACCGAGCAGTCCTCAGACTCCCTTCTCTTTGGGTGACTGTTCTTTGCCAGACTTCGAACACAAACAGCTGTTTGTGGACACCGTTGTTACCAGAAGGGTGGTAAGAACTGAAAGGGATCTTAAACTCATGGCTGTGAATGTTGCGATTGGAGGTGGCATCAAAGCAATTCAGCTGTCTGTCCTTCCTCCAGAGCCTCACACTCACACAGTGTGTAGTCGCATGACCAGAGCAAAGCCAGGTATGCTGGGGAATACTTCAGGGCACCTACTCAAAAGCAGAAAGGCCAGATCTGATTGCAAAGACCCAGGAATACTAAATAAACCAACAACCAGAGCTCCAGCCCAGACTCAAGTCTCCAGATGCTCTTCCTCTTTTCATTTCCTCCCTGAATTTCTCTCTAACATCTGTGTTTCCTCTTAAATACCATGCTACAATCCAAAAGCATTTTTAGAATGTGTTAGTATATACCAGGGTAGAGTGCTAGTAGATAAATACAGGGGTTATATATAAGTATATACAGAAAGTATGGTAGAGCAGAAGTCCAAAAAGCAGCATCTCCTGCTCATGATTCCTCCAGGCAGCATCTCCCAGCTCCTACACATGCTCACGTCTGGTGAAAGTTTGCCTTGGTTGTTGCTGTTGCCTCTTTTCCCACCTTCAGCTGTGGGGCAGCCCGGAGAGCAACACATCTGCTGGGGAAACATGGTTTCTTAAAGTTTGCCTTGGTTGTTGCTGTTGCCTCTTTTCCCACCTTCAGCTGTGGGGCAGCCCGGGGAGCAACACATCTGCTGGGGAAACATGGTTTCTTAAAGTTTGCCATTCAGTTACACGCGGTCTTTCAAATCAAGTCTCCTCACCTTAAACTTCATTTTCAGACTCAATGAGTTTTCGGTTGCACATTGACATAGTGCTGAGCCTTTGGAAGGCAGAATGAACCGGAAAGGCAACAAGCAGGAGCTGTCTCAGCTACGTAACAGTTTAAAAACCCAAGCGGAGACACAAAAAGTTGTGGAGAAATGGCACAAATGCCTGCTGTTCCTGCCCATAGCAATATCTGCTCCTACTCCCACCTCATTATTTCCTAGTTTTCCTGATTATAGAAACAGCTTTTTCTGCTGCTGCAATGTATGGCATCGTGCCATTTGCATATGCAAACTGACACACGAACAATGAACCAGTTGTCCAGTTCCTTAGAGAGCAACAATGTAGAGGATTTACGACATGTATATGGCAACAGGCAGGGAGGGGAGTATGGGGAGATGGACATACAAACCAGCTCATGATGTTCCTTATATTGCTTTTCTGATAAATAATCTTTCAGGAAGTTTCTTGAAATAAAGTATTTAGCACATTGGTGGATTAACGACACCAGGTTTGGGAAAAGAATAGAACTAGAGAGCTGTGTGACTTTAATTTGACTCCGGATGCATACCTCTTTATCAGATTTTAATATATGATCTCTGACTACATGATTGCACACTGTTCTGCCACAAGAGCTCTGTGTGACTCAGTGTAGAGAAGACAGTGTTAATTTTATGAACGGAAGCTTAGAGTTTTATTTTCTTCCTGTTATTCAAGATATAATCCAGGACTTCATGTGTTATTTAAACTGTACTATCCAAAAGGAATCACTCATTTATCACTGTAGCAAAATGCTTCACTAATTTCTTATTATTTCCCTTCTAGATTAGATAGGAGACACCATTATTATTCCCATTTTACAGGCCAGGAGCTGAACTTGAGACAGATTATGGGGAAAAATTAAATACTAATATGAGATGCAAGGAGCCTACTTTTTCAAAGATATAATTGGACATTATATAGGACTTCAGAGATTTAAAGCACAGCTCTCATCATGTCAACTCCCCCTTTGAGTGTCTAGGGTCTTACTTCACAAACACAAGGACAGTGATTGCCTTCAGAGGATTTGGCTTAAATAGTCTGACCAGGAAGATGTAGAGCCCTGTAGCAAAGGCAAGGATAGATTCCGGTCATCCAGAATATCGTGCAGCTCCCTTAACCATTAAAGAATGGTTATACCAACTCTATGACAAATGAAAAAATTTTACTTATGAAGGCAAACCTCCTGAAAAACAGTCCCTCACATGGGCTGATCTGAATCACAGGACTCACCACTGGGGCTGACATCCACTGCAAACACATCTGCCACTTGAGGTAAGAAAGCAACTGGGAGCAGGAATAGGTTGTTACATCTGCATGGACCAACACTGGAGGGAACACAAGGCACAACTCACTCGGAAACTTCTCAGCTATTTGGTGATTGCAAAGAAAGGTGACATTTAGGAACCCTGGATCCCATCCCTGCTTTGAGCAGGAGCATGATCTAATGAACATGGACTTCCAGTCTTTCTCCTCAATCATGCCCTCTTTCTGCCCTATTCTACACAGTGGGTTTCAAGCCCACCAGCAGCCCTTGGTCCCATCACAAGCTCCTCACCCTAAACTCTGCCTGGACACCACTGGTTCCCTGGGCAGTATCAGATAATGCCAGATTGTGCCTCCTTATTTTAAAACACAGTAAAATGACTCAAAAGGTACTGACATCAGTAAAAAGCTGAGTAAAAGCAGAAGGCAGCTGCATTGGTACAGTACCATCGGATGTCTCCCATGTGTCTGACTTGGAATAACACAAAAAATGATACTTACTTTATGAGAAGACAATAATACAGATTAAAAACCACCTTACTGAAGAACATTAAAATGTAAGATGTAGTTTAATAAGCAAATATCTCTTTAGTTCTGAACCTTCTGGGAGTAGTTCTTTGTCTTTTTATCTATTCATCTATGGTCTACACAATGTTGTAAGGTCTTGGTCAGGAAAGCTTGCACATGGCACTTAAAAGCAGGGGCTGCAGAAAGAAATGAAGGGAACATGTTATTCTTATGAGCTCTGCTAAATGTTCACAGCCCTCTGGGATGTTTCAGAAAAGTCAGATGCAAATCAGAAATGCAGGTGATGATGGAAGGACAGAAGACTACTTTGAAAATCGTTTTCCCAGAGGGAAGCCAAAGAGTGTATTCAAATAAGGACCAGAACACAAGCTTATGCGATAAGCTGCAAATGGAAATATTGAGTGAAAGGAATTGATTTTGCCACAGTACAATTTACTCCTGAGACGGCTACAGTGTGCAGTCCTGATGCCCACTTCTCCAAATCTCCCATCTTCCTTACAGACAGTGGTACAAAAGTGTCAAAAATTTGGAGAGCAAGTCACAGAAGTGTGAGCCAAGGAACAACTGTATGGCTTGGTTGTGCTAGGAAGATATTGTCCTTTCTGACCCTGGAGCTGGTTTTCAACCCAGCTCTTTCACAGACACTGGCCAGGCCTGTAAGTTTTGTAGTGTCTGATGAAAACAGCTCATATTTTTTCCAACTTTTACATTTCAGCTTTCTGCCACTGAGTACAGGAGCCATAAAGGAAGGATTTCCCCATGTGCACAGGTGCAATAGTTTGACCCTTTGATCTTAGGAAAAGATACGGATGTCATTTTTAACTTCATTTCCTAAGGAAACCAAGAGGCACAGGCACCATGTGTCTCTGTATGTGTATGACCAAGTAATCACTCGAATCCTCTGGCCAGCTTTATCCAAATTTGACAGAGGGGTACAGATTGCTTTGAGGTACAAAGCTCCTGCTCATTCTCAGAGGAAGAGAAATTCAGATAGAAAAGGGAGGCTTCGTAAGCACCCTGCACAAGGGAAAGTGGTAGTATGATCCCTCTAGATAATAGGCACTAAATGAGACACCACATGAATATCCTATTCACAGCAAAGCTTCAATCAGAGCTCAGAATCAATCACAAAACATCTGTGAAGAGTGCTGGAAGGGATGAAGGCAGCTTAACAGAATTACTTGTTTCAGTTCTCCTCAGAAATAGCCACATTTGGCCCCAACAGTACAGAAGTGCTGAGAGGCCAGAACTGGAGGTAGGGGAAGAAAGCCACCCTTCAGGGCTCTGCCTGGTGCAGGACACGGCTGGCCAGGGCAAGGTACTGCTGCCAAGTCAGAGGGTAGAGACCACAGGGAGGGTGCATCTTTCCCTACGCACTGAGCTGCACTTCACCCGCAGGAATCTCCAGCCTGTATCTTCTCTGGTCATCATCCTGTCATCACAAGAACTTTCTGAGTTGAAAACAGACTCTAAGTAACTCCATCTATGAAAAATACTTGGCAGATTCTTCTCCATTTGACTCATTTGTTATCTAAAAACACAGTCACCTAAATATAGGTGAAATCTCTATCAACTGAAATGTACCCGTCTGTCGTAAAACATATACAGAAGTGCTGGACACACGGAAACATCCCTTTTTTTTGTTGGGTTTTTTTTTTTGAGTAGGAGTACATACGATCCATTTCACTGTACTGTTATAAACACTGTTTTTCAGATAATGTTTAGCAAACTTCATTAATTGCTCCAATCGGAGCAATCCCAGGCACAGCTGCAGGTTGGGCAGAGAAGAGATTAGAGCAGCCCTGTGGAGAAGCACCTGGGGGTGTTGGTCGATGAGAAAATGAACATGAGCCGGCTTCAGTGTGTGCGCGCAGCCCAGAAAGCCAACCATATCCTGGGCTCCATCAAAAGGAGCGTGACCAGCAGGTCGAAGGAGGTGATCCTGC
>WYDI02027985.1:0-69033 GCA_009867235.2 Psittacus erithacus
CTTCTCCAGGCTGAACAAGCCCAGCTCTCTCAGCCTGTCTCCACAGCAGAGCTGCTCCAGCCCTTGCAGCATCTCCGTGGCTTCCTCTGGACTGGCTCAAGCAGGTCCATGTCCCTCTTGTGTTGTTTCCCCAGAGCTAGAGGAAAGACTGCGGAGGGGGGGGAGGGAGGAGGAGTGTGTCTCCCTAGAGTGTAGTAGAGGGGGAGAATCCCCTCCCTTGACCCGCTGCTCACTCTTTGGGGATGCAGCCCAGCACACTCCAACTGTCTCAGTCTATTAAAAGATATTTCTTCACCTCACGAAACTTTATCTCATTTAGAGACTGACATCATCACAGCTACAGCAGTGCTGCTTTTACCACTGGTGTAATAGACCAGATGGCCTGTCCTCTTGATGCTTTCTGTTGCTCCCAATTTGTCCCACACCATCTCTGGTTTGTCCTGGTGTACTAGTGTGTGTTTCTGTGCATGTGTCTGAGTTCTGAGGCGCTGGAGATGGTCAGGACTTTGTTGAGCTGCTTTGTTCTGCAGTAGGATTATCAGACTTGTTCCTTAATACTGTTTCTCTCTGGGCTGCAAGTTTGGGGGATTTTGGGCCTTTTTTTTTTTTTTTATTAGGTTCTTGGTAATTTTGAATGCCTCCCAAAGGTAGTGTTGATGCTGGATGTGTTTGATACCAAAATACGCCTTTTGTTGATACTGACCTGTAATTTTTCCTGTTTCAGGAGCCGTGGATGGAACAGAAAGCTGAGGGGCTGAACTTTTTATTGCGTGTAGACCCTGCTGCATGAATGACTGCAGCATGAAAATGCTCCCTGGAGTGGGTGTGTTTGGAACTGGCAGCACTGCCCGGGTACTGGTGCCCTTGCTGAGAGCAGAAGGCTTCTCCATTGAAGCGCTCTGGGGGAAGACCGAAGAGGAAGCCAAGCAGCTGGCAGAGGAAATGAACATCTCCTTCTACACGAGTCAGACTGATGATGTCTTGCTGCACCAGGATGTAGATTTGGTTTGCATCAATATCCCTCCACCACTAACTCGGCAAATTGCTGTGAAGGCTCTAGGTACCTTTTTATCTTTGGAGTAGGACCAGAAATACGTTGCTCTTTGGCAGATTGAAACTTCCAGCTGTTTAGCTCAGCACAGTTCTCATTGCACCACCGTGCAGATGCAGTGCTGAAGGTTTTGTGTAGAACTGGTAGATCCATCTGTGAGAAAGGTCACCCAGAAGTTTTTTGTGAATGTGCTGTTTATAATTGCTTATAGGTTTGCAAGTCTTGAACCAACTGGGCTAAAATATCTCATGTCTTCCTCAGACTAAACTCATGATGGGTTATAATGGGGAAATTTTAATAAAAATGAGCTATTTCAGAGATGATGTTGATGGGGGGCGTAAAATTATTTTATGCCCTTTTGACAAAAAAAAAAAAAAAAACAAACAAAAGAACAAATCAAACAAAAAACCCAGACCACCCCCCGGCAGCTTAAGTTGCTTCATTAATTTCAAACCTTCTCATGTTCTGCAATAGGAAACCAGGCTGTGCCTGGGGCAGAGGGATTCAGCCAGTGTGCTGTGACCCTGGCCACCACCTGGAGCTCTTTTTGGACATCCGTGTCCATGGCAGGCTGGTTTGGTCCTGGGTGCAGACTTGCTGAAGGAATCCTTCCACCACCTGATGCAGGAGGGAGGAGAAGGTGGGGACAGCAGGAGCAAAATCCAGCAAGATGGGCGGGTTAAGGTGTCTGGGAGACAAGAGATGACACCCCAGACTGGTTGGGCAGGGAAGTGGGAGCCAAATGCATGGGCATCCTGACATTCCTTAATTTTCCAGCATAGGACTTTGTAGTGTTAATGTCCTCTCACCTGGTGCAGTGTGGGTGTGGGTTTGTGTGTAATCCTGTAAATAACAAGTGTGATATTTTACTGTGTTTACAGGAGGTCCACACGGGTTAATTTTAGGAGGGCTATTATCTCAAACCATGTGAGCCAGGCTGGTGTGTTGTTCTTCACCTCTTTGCTCTATAGCAGTTTGGTTTTGAAGTAAAAAACTTGCTGCACAAACATTTGTAATGCCACTTAGATATGCAGAGAGGGATTTCAGGCAGGTTTTTTTCCTCTTTTTCTGTTTTACCTTGTTAGATTAGTTTGTTTACCTTGTTAGAGTACTGTCCTTCGCATTTTAGGTATTCTGATCTTGAATATTTGACCTGTAAGTTAGAACTTGTCTCTTTAAATGTGCTAGAAGTTCTTTCAAGCACTAGTAAGGTAATTGGTATTTCACGAGTTCTCATGGCTCTTGATGATCAAGTGGGCTAAAAGGAGAAGATTGAATCTTCTCTAGTGAATTATTAACTGAAATTGATTGAAATTCTTTCTTCAATGGCTGGAACCTGTAAGATGACATTATCCAGAGGGGAAAATAGGGGCAAAGCTGGTGCAGTAGTACAGAGGTGATAATGTATACTTGACTGCAGCACAGATAAGTGGGAAGCTGGAAAAGCTAGGGAACTGGAGGGATGTTGTGGAACGTTCTGATCTGCAAACTGATGCAGGCGTCTCAGACCCAGAGTGATGATGATGCTGGCTGTCAGCTTCCTAGGTTTGTCACAATAGTATTTATAGATCTGCTGCCAAATATGTCGTGACATATTTTAAGCCAGTGTTGGATGGCTTGCTGTGTTTGAATGTTCTGAAGTAACACAAAATCAGGGTAGGGCTAGAGACGGCAAGTACATTTTCTTTAAAAGTTCAGATTGGTATAGCGATGTCTAAACAGAATCACAGAATGGTTTGGGTTGGAAGTGACCTCAAAGTTCATCCAGTTCCAACCCCCTGCGACAGGCAGGGACACCTTCCACTAGACCAGGTTGCTCCAAGCCTCCTCCAACCTGCCCTTGAACACTGCCAGGGATGGGGCAGCCACAGCTTCTCTGGGCAACCTGTGCCAGGGCCTCAGCACCCTCACAGGGAAGAACTTCTGCCTAAGATCTCATCTCAGTGTCCCCTCTGTCAGGTTAAAGCCATTCCCCCTTGTCCTGTCCCTACAGGCTCTTGTCCAAAGCCCCTGTCCAGGTTTCTTGCGGCTCCTTTAGTCACTGGAGCTGCTCTGAGGTCTCCCCTTAAGGAGCCTTCTCTTCTCCAGGCTGAACAAGCCCAGCTCTCTCAGCCTGTCTCCAGGCAGAGGTGCTCCAGCGCTCGCAGCATCTCTGTGGCTTCCTCTGGACTCACTCCCAACTGCTCCACATTCCTCCTGTGTTGGAGGCCCCAGAGCTGGACAAAGTACAGGTCTTGTGTGTTTTGTTTTCTTGGGGGTTGTTTGTTTTAAAGTGTGTACACTTTTATTACTTATTCATATACTTCTTTTCTTTTCCTGTTTTAAAATGTGCTTACATTTTTACTTCTGGCAGAGATGAAAATAAGACCAAATTTTTCCATGTGATACAACTTGCTTGCATTAAGTTTCTTCCTGAGAGGCATCCATAAACAAGCCCAGGTACAACTCCAGCATGATGGGCACAACACAGTACCACTGGATTGAGTTCATGAACCAGACAGAACAGATCAAAGCCAAGAAGATAATTCAAATTCAAATCAGTGTAATCTCATGGTTTATATCCACAACAGGCAAAGCAAGAAGCTATCCTAAAATTTGTTTCTTTTGATCGCAGAGGAACTAAATTAATTTCACAGAATGTCTGTGTTGTGGTTCATGTCCCACAGTTAAAATGCATCCACCTTTGCATTAAGGGAGCACAGAGTGGAGTTTCCGGCTGGAGTAGAGTGTAAAATATGGGATGTTTGTGTGAGAGACATAACATGAGAAGTCCTCAGAGTAAAATTTCTTCAGAATACTAAAGGCAATGCTGCTGCCTGTACTGAGCCCAGCCACTAAGGGGTGGCTTCTGGAATGGCTGCAAGGATTCTCATCCCTCTTGGTTTATACTGGTTGACTGTATTGTTTATGATATCTTTGTAGCAGATTGTTTGACCCTCTGGTTTTGTGGAGTCCCTACAGATTACAGCACATACATGTTAATTCTGAAGGAAGGAGTCAGAAAGGGCTCTATCACTGTTTTGGGTGGTCAAATCCAGATTTCCTGTTCTTGAAACAGGATGAACAAGCATGCTGTGAGTGCTCTTTGCATATTGTGCTTCCCATTTCTGTGACAAGTAGCATGGAGGTCTTTCAAACCACAGGCAAACAGGAGGTGAGGTGGAGGAGTGTGTTTTTTAATGAGCGTTCATCCATCAGAAGTCTCCCTAAGCAAGTCCGTCTCAAGCACCCAGTTATCTGGGAAGACTCCTCAGATGCTCCTGGCGTCATATGGTGGACAAAGCAGCGGTCAAATGTCTGGTGTGCTTCAGCAGCAGCCAGTTGTCCATCTTCCTAGGTGCAACCTTGGGTGCCTGGTGTTATTCAGGGGAGTAAAGAACTAGGGCTTCAGTTCAATGGGCATGTTTGCATGGGATAAAAAAATAGCTTTAGTAGCTGGAGTCAACATTAGAGCTTGTGCTGAGAGAGGCGAGGCTGGGGACTTTAGGTGTTTATGGACAGTGCTGGATGGACAGCTGTGGCTATGATAGCCAGGCAAAGCAACAGCTAAAGACGGGAAGCGGTGACTGTCCCTGCCCATCCCACTCCTCTCACACAGCTGGTCTCCTCCTGAGTGTACTGCAGGGACACCTGTGTGCATGGCTTCCCCATGGTGTCCACTGACCTGCACATCCAACCCAGACACAGGGCAGCAGGACCTCTAACCATGCAGCCTACTCAGCGAGCCCCACTTGGCAATGAAGGACCTCTTCGATGAAGGTTGTCTCAGGGTCTTTCTCGTGGAGTGCTGGTCCACACCTGGGCTGAGGCATAGAGGAGACCAACAGAGCATTGTGCCTCATCTCAGCAGCAGGATTGGGGATGGGGGAGTTGAAAATGGTCTCTCAAACTGGAGGTTACCAGTGGGCAGCCAGAGTGTCCCCAGGGGGTTCGACCTTGCCCTTCTCTAGAATCATGCCAATTTAGGGCATTTCTTTGGAAGAGACCACTAAAATTTGTAGTCTTGTCTGACTGGATTTTGCTTGTGTCTATTAGAAATACGGGTTCTGAGTTTCCTCTGGCTGTAGTTGTCCCAAAGCTGAGCTGAGCACTGCAGCCAGGAGCTGTACTGGGAGATCTGGCTTCCCCTCACCTGTCAGAGCCCCGTGTAAGTACTGGTGCTGGTCTGCTCATTGGGGAGACCATTAAAAGCTGTTCTGAGCAGGGAGCACAGTCTACTCTTGGGTAAGACAAGGCTTTTGAAGAGGTGCCCACCACCATGTGCAGCGATTCCTGCAGTTCTTGAGGTAGAAGCTGGTATGGTGTGACTGACCTTCAGGTCTGACAGCACCCGACAGCGTCAGAGACTTGTGGGTGCACCCTGGTTGTTACACTGAAAAATGTAATGTATTTTTCAGAGCAGAAGTCTATGGAAGATTTAAGCCATGCCATGAGAAAAGGGTGAAGGTGGGGAAGGAGGGCCGTTGAATGTAGGAATTTGTTTGGAGCTTGCACTGGGATGCTCTCGTATTGCTTTATTTCTGCTTTAAAGTTAAATAAAAATGAATTGCTGACTGCCCAGGTTGATTGAGGCTGAGCACAAGCTAAAGTGTATTAGTAGGAAGGCTGTATGTGCAGACCAATATGTGTTGCTTCCCATTTAGCAATGCTTTTTAAACATCCACCTTCCAAAGCATTCTTTCTCATTCTGGTACTCTGTACACAGGCCACTAAGTATGTTCTGTGCCCCATTTCTATTCATCTATTTGAAATACTAAATTCATATTGATGGCAAAATACAAAGTGAAAATCAAATCTCCCCTTCACTCACCTCTTCCTCCCAGGGGACATGATTTATTTCCTCTGGCTGTACAGGCATTCAGATAATTTTCTAGCTATCACACGCAAATCGTATCTTGATGGGTGCCATGTATTGCCATTTGTCTTTCAGAATATAAAAGTCCTGTCTTTAGTTGGAGTCTCTGTGTGGGAGTTTGTCAGCTTTACAACTGGAGCATCCTGGAAGCAGCTTTGACTCTTGCTGCACTTGGCATTCTTATTTCAGTTCCCAGACGTTTACCTCTGAAATTGCCGGAGGAAAGCTTGACTCCAACACCACTTCTTGGCAGCCTTTGGAGCATCTCAGCATATTCTTCTTGTGTGTGCTATATTTGTATTTATTTTTTTTTTTCCTGTTTGTGCTGCAGGAATAGGGAAGAACGTGATCTGTGAGAAAGCTGCTACCTCTGTGGATGCCTTCAGGATGGTCACAGCTGCGAGATATTACCCTAAGCTGATGAGCATTGTTGGCAATGTTCTCCGTTTCTTGCCCACCTTTGTGAAGATGAAGCAGTTGATAGAGGAACACTATGTGGGCACTGTGATGATATGCGATGTGCGAGTGTATGGGGGAAGCCTGCTCAGCCGCAAGTACAACTGGATCTGCGATGAGCTGATGGGAGGAGGTGGCCTGCATACGATGGGAACCTATATTATTGACCTTCTGACTCACCTCATCAGCAAGAGAGCGGAGAAGGTCCATGGTTTGCTCAAGACTTTTGTGAAGCAGAACACAGCCATAAGTGGTATCCGCCACGTTACTAGCGATGACTTCTGCTTCTTCCAGATGCTGATGAGCGATGGCATCTGTTGCACTGTGACTCTCAACTTCAACATGCCTGGATCATTCATCCATGAAGTCATGGTTGTGGGGTCTGCCGGTCGCCTCGTAGCTCGCGGGACGGATTTGTATGGGCAGAAAAACACTGCTCTCCAGGAAGAACTACTGTTTACAGACTCTCTGACTGTCAACAAGGGCCTTCTGGATCAGGGGTTTAAAGACATCCCGCTGCTTTACCTAAAAGGAATGGTGTATATGGTGCAAGCACTGCGGCAGTCTTTCCAGGACCAGGAAGACCGTCGGACGTGGGATCACAAACCTGTCTCCATGGCAGCCTCCTTTGAAGATGGTCTGTACATGCAAAGTGTAGTAGAGGCCATCAAGAAGTCCAGCAGGTCAGGGGAATGGGAGGCTGTGGAGGTGATGACTGAGGAACCAGATGCCAATCAAAACCTCTGCGAGGCACTTCAAAGAAATAACTTATGAACATTCTTCCTTGGGGGATAGGACAGTTTAGGACAGTCAACACTGCTGGCTGTAATGTAAAGAACCTCTGTTTTTAAGATATGTAGATTCTTATTTAATAACCCACCTCCCTTGGCTTTTTAAACATAAAATATGTCATGTTCTGAGAGAAACTGTTCTGATTTAAATTGTTTAAAGAGTTTGTTTCCGTTTTTACAAACATTTAATTTTAGTCTTGGTGACTGGTAGGAAAACTTGAATTGCCCTTCGCACTTGCTGAAGTGAAGCATGGGAGCTCTGCCTCTGTGTGGCTTGGGAACGGGACACGGGACACAGCCCCTGTTGCACACAGTGCCTGTTTTCATGTTTTTTACGTGACAGTGCATAGGGCAAGATCAGGGAGTATCTTTTGTTCAGATACCTTTTCCTTCTCGTTTGGAGAGTGGGTAAGTTTTACTCCTCAGTTTGCAAAATCTGGTAAAAGAATTTAGTGATGGATCATGTCTCTGAACAAAAAGGACAAAAGGTAGAAATAGGACAAAAAGTAAAAGGAAGGTTAGATTCCAGTTTGCAACACAATCAGCTTTCTGGCTTCCTGCACATGGAAGATGTCTTTCAAATTCATTTAGACTGGTATTTTATTTAAATGATGCTATGAATTCTCTGTTGCCTGTGTTCTGGCAGGAACATGTGCCTGTGCTGATTTGTGCTATTCTCCCATATCTGTAGACATTATTCCTTCTACTCAAGAGGTCATCTGCATGCAGCAGCTTTGTTCCATAAGCTCTGTGTGTGTTGGTTCTTTACTGCCCAGCACCACTGGGGACTGCAGGGCTATGTCCTCATTCCTGTGACTGTTCATAAATGCCTCCCAGGGTCACAGGAGTTCCACAGTGCTGTGGGAAATGAAGTTGGGCATCATTAACCTTCCAGGGGCCTGACGGAAGTAGGGAGGCATTTCCTATCTCTTGCAGCTATCTTTGCGTGCTGGCTGGATTACTCTCACCCTATACACATCCTCATAGTTGAGGGAATGGGGACTGGCCTGTCATGATTCAGACTGCTCTTAATGTCCAACACTGGGTATTAACCCTCTGTCCCTGCCCACCCTCACTTGCTCTTGCAGCTTATGTCCAGTAGAGGGATTTGTTGGCAGATAGTGGGTGGAAGTTCATTCCATTGGAGAAACGTTTCTCTCCAAGGGAGGCATGTGCGAAGGATAGTTCAATTTTACTACATTTATTTTGTCTACTTGAAAGCTTTTTTTTAATTGTGTTTCCCACTAAATTGTAACTCAGTGTATTTAAGTATATTAACAGGCAAACTGCTGTTTGATAAACTGGTCCTTCCTGAAAAGTGTCTTGTTTTCTACAGAAATAAAAAGTTGCGTTTGTTGAAAACGTTCTGTATGCAGCTGTGTGCTTGGGTTTGATTTGCTCAAGGTAAAGCCATCCTCATGCAAACAGGAGTCTTACAGCTGGCGATCAGTTCCTCACAGCTCTTCAGAACTCCTCTGTCGAATTCTTCCCTGCTTCTGTGCTGTTTTGCTG
The DNA here is from genome assembly GCA_009867235.2 of Psittacus erithacus. Lineage (NCBI taxonomy): Eukaryota > Metazoa > Chordata > Aves > Psittaciformes > Psittacidae > Psittacus > Psittacus erithacus. Next base: position 8,666 of record WYDI02027985.1, read on the forward strand.
CTGACTTGGGTGGCTAGGGTGTGGAAAAAGCTCAGTGGTACCGCAGAGTCACAGAGTGGTTTGGGTTAGAAGGGACCTTAAGATCATCTAGTCCTAACCCCCTGTCATAGACAGGGACACTGCACACTAGATCATGTCACTCAAGGTGCTGTCCAACCTGTCCTTGAACACTGCCAGGGCTGAAGCATTTACCTACCACAGGCAGGGACACCTTCCACTAGACCAGATTTCTCGAAGCCCTGTCCAAGCTGGCCTTGAAAACTTCAAGGGATGGGGCAGCCACAGCTTCTCTGGGTAACCTGTGCCAGGGCCTCACCACCCTCACAGGGAAGAACTTTATATATAACCTGAGCTTCCCCTGTTTAAGCTTAAACGCACTGCCCCTTGTTCCATCACTACAGTCCCTGATGAAGAATCCCTTTCCAGCATCCTTGTAGACCCCCCTCAGATACTCGGCTGCTCTGGGGTCTCCACGCAGCCTTCTTTTCTAAACAGCCCCAACTTTCTCAGCCTGTCTTCTAATGAGAGGTGCTCCAGTCCCCTGATCATTCTCGTGGCCCCCTCTGGACTTGCTCCAACAGCTCCATGTCTTTTTTGTGCTGAGGACACCAGAACTGTACACAGTGCTCCAAGTGGGGTCTCATGAGAGCAGGGTAGAGGGCAGGATCACCTCCTTTGACCTCCTGGTCAGCACTCCCAGGTCCTTTACCTTGAGGGGCTTTCCAGCTGCTTCCTCAAGCCTGTAGCGTTGCGTGGGGTTGTGGCTCAAGTGCAGGACCCGGCACTTTGCCTTTTTGAACCTCATCCCATGGGCCTTGGCCCATTGACCCAGCCTGTCCAGATCCCTCTGCAGAGCCTTCCTATCCTCCAGCAGATCACTTGCCTCTCCAGATGATCAGTGAAGATATTAAACAACACTGGCCCCTGGTACCAAGCCCTGTGAGACACCACTAGTGAGCAGTTGCCAACAAAGAAGGGGCACAGGGAAGGACACGACTAACAGCTGCAATATAAACCCCAAGTTCCATGAGCAACAAAAATTATATATAGACCATCAGAAGATCAGTGTACTTCTATCCCACAGGGTTGTCAAATCCTCCCAGTCTGGAAGGTGCCACAAGCAGGAGTATGGGAATATGCCTGAACAGCAAAATGATGCATCACTTGGGAAGGAGAGGAAGGAAGGCCAGAGGATCCCTTACAACCAACACTAATGTATTCTAACCTCTCTACACCCCGAACCACTTCAAGGACATAAAACCAGATTGAAACTGTACCAGGATTTGTAATTGTACTAGCCCACCAAAATCTTAAGAATATCCCCAGTTGTTCAAACTTTAAGGCCAGGATGTATATGTAGAAACGATGCCACTCCTTTAAGTGGCTCTTGATCACCATGTGTCAACCCTACTCACCAAGCAGATAATGATCCTTGGGAATCACTTGCACTCAGTTAGGGATTCCAGCTTTTGGACTCACAATATGGAATAGCAGCGAAGGAAAATGGGCAGCTCATTTCCCTGTTGCGGGTTAGAATCAATACTGGACACAAGGATTACTAACAGTGTGTTGTCTGTGGAGAAAGGCACCTCTAGGAACTAGCCCATGGGGAAGGATAAGACGAGACACATTCATGGCACAGCCCAGTATGGGAACTATTATAGGGTGGCTTCTAAAGTCTTATCTTTACACCTTAGGCAGCCTCTTTCAAAACCAGGCTTTCTTTATATCATTCAGGTTTACAGATGGAAGCCTTGGGAATGGAAGAACTGAACATCCAGCTGCAAGCTACTTCCAAAATGGCTTCACAGAATCACCTAGACTTCAATTTACTTTTATTGCACAAACATGGAGTCTGTGGCTATTTGGACTGGAAAAATGTCCATATTCCAAATAGCACTGAAAATCTGGACAAGCAACTAGATCAGCTGAAGAGAGTAGCAAAAGCTAGCTGTGGTCTGAGAACAACATGGAAAGTGGGTGGTTGAGTAAAATGCCCCACAGTGTGGAATTCTCCTTACCAGGGAGGTTACTGATCCTACTTCAAACTTTGAGTATGCTTGTAATACTGAATGTAGTAGCTTGTATGATTTTTGGATGTATCAAGAACATAATTATATGAGTAGTAGTACCAGGATCCTCACCTATAATGACATCCACAACTCAGGAAAGATTTGAGAAGGGCCCCCCCTAACAAGTAGGAAGAAATTCCAATTAGATGTATGTCAGTGGGAAGAATATGAGCAGGAGGTTTTAGAAAGTCTTGAAGCTTCCCAAGGACAGAGATTTGAGATCAAAGGGATCTAAGTGAGTCTTATCTTAAATATGAAATATTTATCTAAGTCTCAAAGGGGGAATTGTTACTTGGCAATAAAGAAAGAAAGTACTTTTGTAAAGTACTATGCGTGCGAAAGCTTGAAAATGCTGAGGTTTGAATTTTGCATGTCACAAGGAAAACCAGTGTTTCCTTAAAGCTCTCAGACCTCGAGGGGAGGTAGAAGACTGATACAGAAACCATCTGGCCCAGAAGACCAGTAGCTCACTTCATAAAGATTAGGAAGGCAGGTGTAATTTTGAAAAGCCCAGCAAACCAAAGATGATGTTGTTCCTAACGGAACTTGGTTCATTGTAATACTAAAACACCCTCTGCCATAAGAGACCCTTGCCCACAGAGACCCTTTCTCATGGAATATGCGTAGTGAAATCAATCTATATGCCTTGAAACAAAGTTGAGAGGGTGTAAGAGCCACGATGGCAGACACAGGCTGCTGTGTGTGTGTAAAACCCAGATTTCACTGCCTGAAGTGTATGAAGGGGAGAGTGGGCAGGGCAGGGGATGCTGCTCTGTGGAGGTACCACCCAGCACCATCTCTGCACAGGTATGGGTAAACAATCATCTTGACTTTGTGTGTTACTGTGGTCTCTGCGCAACAGGTGAAGAACCCTGATTTTAGAATACCACCACCACAGATCCATGATGCCAATAAGAACGTTTCTAACAATAGAGCTCTGGTCTATTCATAACTCTGTGCTGTCCTGTACAGCTCTGTGCTAACCCAGCAAGTGTCACCAATTTATTGCCAAGGGAAAGTAAGTCCCACCAGAAGATCCAATTCCCACCTCCTTGCTGCTTCCCTCACAAGACAGCTGTTGAGTAGATGGTTTTGGATATACTCTTGCCTACCTTGGATTTACCGTGTCAACTTTTGTGATCAACAGGATCTTTATTTCTTCAGCCTGACTCACTGCAAGCATTGCTGGAAGACACCAGCTAAGCAGCAAACCCCCAGTACTGATGGCATCACTTCCTTTGCTCCGTGGGTAAGCCTGTGCCACACTGTCTCGTCCCACGGCCCCTGTGCCAGGTAGGGTCCAGCAGCTGGTCCCAGCCAACTGCTTTTCACATGTGAAGAACAAATGACAGCTAGTGCATCCTAAGGACAGGTGACATGCTGGTTTATTTTATAATGCAAAATTGCTTTTTTTTCAGCAAATCAGGTTCCCTGCAACCAGCAAAAAAACCCAGCTGCAATCCAGCCAACCAAAAAAAAAAACCACCCAATGCAGATCATGCTGTAGTCACCAAACAGGAGGCAGAAAGCAGAGCTGGTCACCTGAGCACCTGCTCAACATCCAGCTCCATGGAACCGTCACCTGCTCCCAGCGCTGGGATCTCTGGGGCACTGCTGGCCCCAGTATCTGCAAGAAGAGAGAGTGAGTGCATCACTCGCCAGCCACCTCCTCGGAGGAAGGCTATTTGCAGCAGCAGGACACCAGGTCCCAGCACTGCATGGGGAATGGCTGCTTTGGCTGTCCAGCCTGATCTCCTGCTTGGAGCAGGCCTGTCACCAGCTCCATCTCAGGCTGGCCTTGGCTTTATCCCACCAAACAGCTCTGGGACATGGAGACTGTGGAGTCAACTCCTAGGGGGAAATATCCTGCTTCATTTGGCTGGGCCACCTAAAAGCTTCAAGAGAAAACTCAAGGGCAAAGCAGAGCTGCTGCAAAGGGCCAGAAGACAGAGACAAATGGCCAAAATGACCCAGAGACATCCAACCCACTTCTCTACAAGCTGGGGACAAGGGTGGAAGAAGCAGGATGAGGTGACACAAGCTGCACAAGCAAGGGCAAACCTGGGGGGAGGGGGTGGGTACAAGCTGTGGGGACCAGCAGGAGAAGGCCAGCTCCCTGGGGAATGCTAGAGCTGGGAAAACCTTGCTGGAGCTCACCCTCCATCTGCTGAGCTGCTGTGCTCCCAGGGGCTTCAGGGTCCGGGCTTGGCTGCACCAGCGCTGGAGCTTCCTCTGCTGCCGTCAGGGCACTCGGCTCTGGTGTGCCTTGGTCAATGTATTGGTACAAGTCGCGCAGTCGTGGCCTTCTTCCTGGAGAGGTCCAAGAAGAGCCCAGTGCTAACCACCCCTTCCCTTGCCACGGCTGTGCTGTAGTTCACAGGCTGCAGCAGCCCTGTCAGGAGGAGAACCTGGCCCTTGAGCAAAGGCTACCTGGTGGGGTCAATGGCAAGGATACACGGCCACATCCCAAAGACAAATCAGCAGCTGGAGGGAAGAGACATGACAAGCCTGTCTGGGAATCACAGTGCCCACCTGGAAACTCACCAGTGGCAGAGCCCCCATCATCACCCAACCCATGGGGATGCTGTCAAATCTGGGAGAAGCTGAAGGGCTGGACTATGGACCCAGCCTCATACCAGCACCATTCCTGAGACAAGTCAGCTCCAGCACATGCTGTCCCAGTCCAGCCCAGCTTGTGGGGCTGCAACCACCAGCTTTGCTCACCTAGCTTGTGTTTGGACGTGGCACCACTGAGTGGGAGCAGGTGGCTCGCTTGCCTCTTTTTCTTCTTGTCCTTCTTCTTTTTCTTCTGGTGCTTGGCAGAGAGGTCAGCAGAGAGGGCACCCGGCTCTCTGGCAGCTGGATGTGCCCTCTGGAAATCAGGGTGCTGCAACCGGAGCACTTGCAAGTTGAGCCTGTGGGGCAGAAAGCAGCTGTGGGGCACAGCCACCTCTGTGGCACAGGAGCCATGTCCCAGCGCAACCCTTGGTCTGTGTCTGTCCTGTGCCACAGTGCTGCCTGGGGCTGCTCCTGCCCTGCCCAGGCTGGCTCTGCTCCCTGGCTGCACTTGGACATCACTGGCTGTGGCCTCTGACCTCCTGCATTGCCAAAGGTGCTGTTTCCCTTTCCACTGTGAGCCCTACAGCTCTTTGGGTTTCTCCCTTTCCCCACTTTGGTTTGTTTGATCTTTTAAACCCTAAGCAACTCTCAAAATCGCTACCAACTTTGCTTCTTGGTTCTCAGCAAGATACAAGCCAAATCAGAATGATGTCCAGCCACAAACCCTGGATACTAATGTCTTCCCTTCCACCCCTCGTTTCACCCCCATGCCTCACAGCCTGCCCAGGGCAGATCCAGACCTCAGTGTCAACAGCGAGATGTTGGCTCATGAAGGAGATGCTGGGACTTACTTTGGCCCCTTGAGTTTGAAGCCATAGGCTAGCAGCCAGGCCTGCAGCTCTGCCACGTCACTGAGATCCACCAGCTCTGGGAAGAGCTGCTTGTTCTTCTCCATCTCCTCCTTGTACAGCTCAGTGTGGACAAGAACATCCCGCCCATCCTCAGACCACTGCAGTGGACATGTGAGACAGCACTGATAAGTGACACTCCTGTCCTGCTGGCTCCTGCATCTGCGTCCCCCCTGCCCTGGCACAGATGACCTGGCCACCGAGGCTCAGACCCTTTGCTGGCTGGTAATGACCTCCTGGATTTAGGGTTTTGCACCCAAGGTTTTACACCCAGGGCCTGAGAGTGAGCCTGGCTGGCTGGTGAGTGGGACCAATCCGCACTGCTGTAGGGCCTTTGTGGTGGCTAGGGTCTACTGGGGCTCTGGTTGCCGCCCTGTCCCCTCATCACGTACAGTGGCAACACCAGGGCCCAGGCAGCAGCTATGGCCACCCTTGAGCATGTCACCAGGGCAGAAAACTGCTCTGCAAGGAGGTGAACATGATCCAGTTGCCGTTTCACACAGCTTAACTCAAAACTCGCAGGTAATTATTTGGGGCCATTTATGCTCTGATGAGAAACACTTGGGAGTAACATCATGCCTTTTGCTCCTAGGGAGCGGATCTGGCCCAGGAATATCTATCCTCTGCAGAAAGGAGCATTTCCTGTTCCTTCCCTCCCCAGCTCATGGCACACATTGGGACTCCCTGTTCCCACACACAGGTCTGGGAACAAAGCGCGTGCCCATTGCAACCCCAGCGCAGCGTCACCCTGCACCTCCAAAACTTTGATGTCCGGGCTCTCCAGGGCTGCAGACAGCTGAGCAAGGATGTGTCCCAGGTCCCAGCGCCTGCACTGCTCCTCCTCGGGACTCTTCTCCAGGGCAGGAAGATCTGCCACCGGGGCAGACATGGCAGCAGCTCCCGGCCACCAGCGTGTGCTACGTGCAGGGAAACAGCGCTGAGGTCTGTGTGGAGGCTCCCCCCAATGCATGGCCAGGGCCAGCCCCAGCTGCAGGGACATGACATGGGCTGAGCTGCTGGTGGTGGTTCCCCCTCCCAGCTCTGGGTCCAGGCAGCAGCTTGAAAGTGACTGAGCCCTGCCCAGTACAAAGCCCCCATGAGATGCTCCAGAGCACAGGCCTTCAGAGCTCTTTCAGAACACCTGGGGATGAATGTACAGAGCTGCTGGAGCCCCCCACCCCTCTCTGAGCTGCCAGAAGCCCCTAACCACCCCAGCACACCTTGCACCTCTGCTCATACCTCCTTCAAGCCAACTATCAGCACCCAGCCCCTGGCTGAGGCCTTGGTGCTGCCTCGCCTTCACCGGAGACACAAAGGGGCGTTTTGCCTGTTAAACGGACATCTGCCACCGGCCAAACGCCACCCCTGAGTGGCGGCAGCACTGGCTGCCTGCCCTGAGCATCTCACCTCCGGTCCCCACATGCACTGGTTTCTCTTTCCAGCCGCCAAATCTGTGGCAAGGCGGTCCTGCACCAGGAATGCAGGATGGGGAGAACGGCACAGGCTGCTGAGAGCTGCAAAGCCAATTCTGAGTGGTTTAAGCCCCAGTAATGGGTTGAGCGGGTCACTTTGAGCCTATCCTCCCCACCCTTCCCCTTCAAGCCTCCCCATTCTCAGCTTTGGGGATGGGTTTGAAGGTTTAAAGGTTGGGCAGAAGATTTCAGAAGACCATTAGCTCCTGTGGAGGACACATGGCAACAGATCCCTCAGATCTGGGCTCCTGTGTGAGAAGGGAGATGGAAGAATGGGGCGGGGCCTGGGGGATGCTCCCTGGCACCTGCAGGACACGGTGAAGCTGGCCCCAGTGGGACTGGCTGTGGTGGTGATGGAGGCTCAGGGGTCCTGGGGATGCCGCGGCTTTGGGAGGTGCCATCAGGAGGTGGGGAGTCTCCATCCTCAGGGATGGCAGGGCTCCGTGGGATATGGTGGCAGCCATGGTGACATTGGTGTGATGGAAACCAGAGGCCCCAGAGGTCACCTCCTCATGAACACTGTTGTGGTGTCTATGAAGACCAGCCCCAACTCCCAGGCCTCAAGCCAGCAGCCCAGAAAATGCTAGGATTTTATTTGACTTCTGCACCTAGAGTGCTCAGGAGAGGCTGACTGTAAGCACAGAAGTGGGCTCTGTCCTCATTGTGCCATGGTGAGAGCAACAGCCTCTTGCACAGCTCCTTTGTAAACACGATGGCATTTTATAGCCTGGAGAGAGTGATGTGGCAATCAAAGGGCTGCTTCAGCAGGTGAAGGCTGAGCCCAAGAGCTGCATCTCCTCTGCTCAGCAGTAAATGCCCTGAAATTTAACCACCTGTGTCCAGAGCAACAACACTGAGACGTACTGTTATGAGGGAACAGTGTGGTTATAAGCAAACACATCCATGTGCATGGTGGTCTCCTGGTGCAGCAAACCTGGCTGGGGTGCTCATTCTGCTGCTCTCGCACGGCTGAACTTCCTGGTTTGACCAAGCCCAGGGAGTCTTCTGCTCTCACCCAGCAAACAACAGCTTGATGAAGAGCACACGCTAACATGGGTTTATTTTGGAAAATAAAAGTTCAGCTGCTTGAACTGGAAAGAAAATCACAGAAAGAAGAAAGTATTTCACCATGGTATGTATACACCTCAAGCCTTGTTCTGTACCTGCCCTCCATGGCCTTCTTTCAGGACACACAACAAGTTACACATCAAAGTTTGGATACCAGGGAATCCATTCCCACAGTTGCAGTTTTTTGCCTGGTATGGATGCTTTGATCCACTGCACCAGCATTGCTCTGGGCTGTAGGGTAGGCACATGGGTAGCTAGCTCTAGAGACTGACTTCCTTGGTCCTCTGGAAGGTTGGGATATGTAGAATCCCAGATTGGCTTGGATTGGAAAGAACCTTAAAGCTCACCCAGTTTCAGTCCCCTGCCACAGGCAGGGACACCTTCCACTAAACCAGGCTGCTCCAAGCCCTGTCCAACCTGGCCTTGAACACTGCCAGGGATGGGGCAGCCACAGCTTCTCTGGGCAGACTTTGCCAGGGCGTGATGTCTTTCACAGGTAAAAATTTATTCCTTATATCCGACCTAAGTCTCTCCTGTTTAAGTCTGAACCCATTGCCCCTTGTCCTATCACTGCAGTCCCTGATGAAGATTCCCCCTCCAAAATCATTGTAGGCCCCCTTCAGATACTGGCAGCTGCTCTAAGGTCTCCCCTTAAGGAGCCTTCTCTTCTCCAGGGTGAACAAGTCCAGATCTCTCAGCCTGTCTCCACAGCAGAGCTGCTCCAGCCCTCGCAGCATCTCCGTGGCCTCCTCTGGACTCACTCCAGCAGCTCCACATCCCTCTTGTGTTGCTGCCCCAGAGCTGGACACAGGACTGCAGGGGGGGTCTCCCCATAGTGCAGCAGAGGGGGAGAATCCCCTCCCTAACCTGCTGCTCACACTCTGGGGATGCAGCCCAGCACATCGGGGGTATCTGGGTTGAAGCACACACTGAAGCCGGGTCATGGGGAGCTGGGTCATTGGGAGATTCTCATCACCCAGCACCCCCAAGTGCTTCTCCTCAGGGCTGCTCCATCCAGTTTCTGCCCAGCCTGGGGATTTTTGCTGGGGATTGCCCCGACCCAGGTGTAGGATCTCACACTTGCACTTGTTGAACTCCATGAGGTTCTCATGATCCCACCACTTCAGCAGTTCCAGGTCCCTCTGGATCTCATCCCTTCCCTCCAGCGTATCCATCACAATACAGAGCTCAGTGTCACCACAAACGTGCTGAGCGCGCTCGATCCCGCTGTCCATGTCGCCGACAGGAGCCCTTTGGCTCCTTCCCCAGGCCCTGGAAGAGGGCGCAATTCGGATCCTCCCCAAAGCCCCGGGAAAGGAGATGCTGCGGCAGGGCGAGCCTGCACCGGCGCCTGCAGCGCCGGGCCGGGGAGGGGGACCCGCGCGCTGGGGATCGCCGAGGGCGAGAGCGGAGACGGTGGCTGAGCCGCGGCAGCGCCGCTGACCCGCTGCCCTCCCCGCGTTCCTGCGGGCTCGGCCCCTCCCGTCGGAAGCGGCGGTTGCCGGGCAGCGCGGCGGCGCCAGGCCGGGCCTTCGGCTGGCGTACCCGCTCCAGGCCCAGCCGCAGGCCGCGGCCGGGAGAGCTGCTCCTTGGCCTCCCTCGGTGAGTGCTCGCGGAGGCCCGCGGAGATCCCTCGCAGGCCTCAGTGTCCCTGCCGGGGCTGTCCCCGGGTGGCAGCGGGACCTCGGGCCGGCGGAGGGGAGGGGCGACGGGGAGCCGGGGATGGGGCCGCCGTGCCCTTTCCGAGGGCAGCCGGGCTGGAGCCTGCAGCCCCGGTACAGTGTCGCTGCGCCCGCCTGGGTGAAACGCTGGGGGCTCCTGGCTGGCTCTTTCTCCCCGGGTCGCGTTTCTGGCAGCGCTTCCCTGTGCACCCCCTTCCCAGGGGGTGAAACCAGGAAGGGTTTTTCAGGAGTATCTGGTGGTGTTCAGTGGGGTCTTGGATCTTAGTACGGGCCCCAAAGCAGTGTTTGTATTGATTCCCTATGACAGCACAGTCAAAGCAGGCTGTAGACTGCAGCAAAGCTCCACTTTCCATTGCCATATGCAGTGTTGCATGTGAGCTCCTGTAATCTCAGCATATGGCTCGTCCTTGCGTCAAAGAACCCCATGGGTTAAGGTGGGGCCTCTCTTGCATCATCATGCTTTCTAGTTCTCCTGAGAGAGGACAGGCAGTGTTCAAGACCAGGTTGAATGGGCTTGGAGCAACCTGGTCTAGTGGAAGGTGTCTCTGCCTGTGGCTGAGGGTTGGAGCTGGGTGAGCTTTAAGGTCCCTTCCAATGCAAACCCGTTTGGGATTCTATGATTCCTTGACTTTGCTGCAGCTCTGCAATATCCTCATCAGCCTCTGCCCACCGTCCAGTGTGGAGTGTGGCCGTCATTCCAGGCTGCTGCAGGACACATCCGACTCCTTTAGCAGACAGTGCAAGCTGGCTTTGTTTCTAAAGGACTGCTGGTGAACGTGCCTAGCTCCCAGGGAGCGTGTTCCATGTGCAGATGCCAGTACCACACTTGGCCGTACCTGCCCCTCTTTGCCTTTAGAGAGACAGAAGGGAAAAGGGGGCTTTGAGACTGGCAGGTGGGGAAGTTCCTGAAGGAACCTGTAGGATGAATACTATCAAAAGGCGAATATTGAACTCTCCCATTGTAGTCTGCAAGGGGAAAGCATAAGCATGGACTAACATCACAGGATCAATTCACAGCGCGTTGACCTAATTTCCTGATCCCTGATTCTGCCGGAGCTGTGGTTGCAGATATGTGTGCCCACCTGTTCTTGTGCAGCCCTTGGCCACAGAGTTCTGCTGGTGCTACTTCTCATTTCAGCTAAAACTACTGAGGGAGGGAGCAGACAAGAGCAGCTGCATGGAGATTAGCTCTTTGATATTCTGCAGATGACTTGCTCTACTTATCACAGTTTATCACAGCTGTGGGATTTTTCCCCCCCATGCTTTTTGCAGAGATTGGCTCATAAAGACATGAAGTGGGGCTTGCTTCAGCTCTGTGAGTGGTATCAAATTCCTGGCCAGGGTCCCAGGCACAGTGAAAATGTGATCTGCAAGGAAGAGGGAATGCTTCAAAGGCAGATGCAGCAGGTTCCAGGCTGAGAAAAAACCCTGCCAAAGCCTCATCCCTTTCCATGTTTTGTAGTTTCCTTAATGACAATGCCAAAAACAAGGTACAAAAGGAAGCTGTGGTTCATACAGGCTCTGAAAGATCTTAGTTTACATGAGGGTAAGTGCTATTTCTGAGACTTGGTAAGTTGGGGCAGAGGATACAAAGAGTTGAATTAGTGGGATGCTCTGGGAGGGGTAGGGCTGGAGCCTGCTTTGCTTGACCTAGGCCAGGGTTAACCGGTGGTGGGGTGGGCAGCCAGTGACGCTCAGGTTGGTGACTAAAGCAATGCTGAAGTTGTTAGGTTACTCTGGCAACTGCCCTGCACCTCTTGAGGCTGTGTGAGGCAGGGAGCAGGGTTGGTGCAGCCCTGTGGCTAGGAGGCTGCTCCCCTAATTGAGTTCTGTGGTCTGGCAGGGCAGTAAGAAGAGACAGTAGTCAAACACATACACGTGTCTTTGCCAGGATTTAACCCATCTGTCTGCATCTCATGGCCTTGCCAGTGCTCTAGGTAGTTTCTTTCTGGCGGCAACAGTTTGGATACTGTAGTCTTAATGCTTAAGTTTCTAAGGTGATGATAGGGAAGATGCCTTCCTGGGTGTAAATCTGAGTGTGGCTGAGACAGTGATAAGATCACTGCTGGAAAGGGCTGACTCTGTTCCCTCTTCCTCTCTCCTCTGAGTTCATAAGCACATGCTCCTACCATGTTTCTCTTGTGCTTGCTCCATTGTCCCTCTGATTCCCCTGTGGAGGTTACAGCCAGGTTTCTTTTGGACAGAAGGTTAAATGGAGAGAAAACTAACTCAAAAGAAGAAGTGTTGAATCAACTGAGCACAGGACCATTTGCACTACAAGGCTGTCACAAGAGATGAAGCAGAAGAATGGGAATAGCAGAAGAGAGTGTCCACACATTGCCTTTTGGCAGAAGTGAGCCATGAGAACTGTCCCCAGATACCCCCATGATTGGCAGGAGTAGAGCAGCAGCTTGGGAAGGCTGTTCCCATCATTGGTAATTGAGCCTTGACTGCTCCTTAGGGCTAGGAGACTGATACAAGGGGCTTGTGTCCCACGCAGGTGAGTTTGCTGCTGGTACCTAGATAGGCAAGATGCTTATCATTGTAGTAAGATTCTCTGATCTTGCAAGATCCCAATCCAGAGGTGATGTGACTTGCAAATCAGGGAGTGGGTGTTATTTGCAAATTCCCTGCAGCAGGGCAGGATGCTGTTGGGATGTGCAATGTGATTATGTGACTTGTGTGAAGGTATAAAATGAGCTTTCCATCCCCCGCTGCCCATCAGCTTGCCTTTCCTCCTTCAATCCCCCACAACAATTGCCTGCTCTGGTAACAGGTCATGATTTCAGCCTGTCATTTTGTGTGTAAATTACTGGGTTTGAACATGAGTTCAGACCAAGATCAGACGTGAAATTCAAGGACAGTGGCTGTTCTGGAGGGACCTCGTGTTACATGCTTTTTTTTTTTCTAGAGTACAAGAGCCTCTACTTACAAGCACTTACTCAGTACTGACAAGAGTCGGTAAGCCTGAGCTTAGTGGGATCCATTATCAAGGAGATTAAATAGTACCAAACCTAGCGTCATTTTACCTTAGGCAGAAGGTCTGTTTGCTCTTCAGAAACAGCTTTTCCAGAGGAGCTGGGTACAGACTATACCTGCGTATTGGCATGCAGCAGTCAGCATTGCTTACGTTGCCTCTGCAATTGTGTCTGAGAGATGAATAACAGATTTTCACTAATAGGTCTTATGTCAACAGGAGTGATTTAGCAAGGAAGACTGCAGTGCATTAGTTGCCATGACTCAGGCTCACTCACCCTTGTTCTGGTGGTTTATTGGTTTATAAATGAAATGCAGAAGCTGCATCCTGATGGTGCTGGTATGCCGAGATCCTGAAGAGGGTTCTTCCTGTTGACGTCCCTCAGAAATCTTTAAGTTACTGCCTGAGGTGTCAGGGCATGCAGGTTTAGCCCCAGCTCTTACAGCAGTGACTCCAGCCAAGCTGCGCTGGCGCCTGTCAAAATCATGGCATGACTCTGAGGAGGGATTGAGGCTCTTACAGCATCTGCCAAAAGCTCACCAGTGGTCCATGCCTGTTCCTGTGTCATCTTGCATCCTTGTTTTCTGAGCAGGGAGCAAGTCCCTCAAGCTCCACATAGGCAATAGGATGCTGTCCATGAGATCTTCATGAGCGATGCTGGGCGCTGCAGTGCCGGAAGGATCTGTGCTCCTCTGGTTGCGGGGAGGAGAAAAGACAGCAGGGACCAGGGCAGGGATTTGTGGATCTGTGCTGGTCCAGCAGTTAATGTTGAAAAGTTCTTTGGTAATGAAAGAGATGTTTCTAAACAGGTAACTCTGGTCTCTCTGAGACTAGCTGAGCTCTTTTAATCTTGGAGCTCTTGCCCAGAAATTCAACATCTGCCCCTACATGGTCCTGCAGTGAAGTGTTTTTTCTCAGGTCCTTTTGAGGTTCAGCCCCAGCCTGGTCAAGGGTGGTGACGGTGCTGATGTGTGTCTTGTGGAGGGTAGAGCAGAGAGTTTACCTTTGTGGGGTGCAAGCTTCAGCTTGCTTTGTATAGGTTGTGTTTGAACCACAGGAGCTATTTAGAAAGAGCCTAAGGAGCCAGATAATTCAAGCTACCTTGTGTTTCCTATTCACTAAAGGCACACAGGGCAGTTATAGCAGCTCAGCTCCTGCTTGCATGTCTGCAGTAAATGTTCCTGTATGGGAGAGCAGAGCCAGGAAGGATTTTCTGTACTGAAGATACCGATACTACAGCAACTATGGACATTTCGGGTTTGATGCTGGTAAAAATGCTGACTAGCTCCACAACAGGGACAGTACTGCTGGATCCCTTGCTTCACCTGCATGGAGTCCAATTTGGGGTGATTTGTGGTTTCCTACCTGCAATTCATCTCTGTAGGTGAGTGCAACCTCTCCAGCGAAGGTCAGAAGTTCACCTATATATATATATATATAAAAAAATGTGGATTTTCAGTGGCTCAGTGAGCCCTGTTCATTTCTGTTCTCAGTGGTGGCTGGTTCCTGTGGTAGAGGTAGAGCCACGGCAGGATGTGTGAAGGGCCATCCAGGATTTGTGGACCCATTCCTCCAGACCCTACTCTCTTTCCAGACTATTACAAACGCCCCTTCTCAGGTGAGTCCTTGCTGCTTGTTAGGGATGTACGCTTTCATACTGTGGCGTGGCACAGCTTGCCCGTTTGATGTTCTTACTCTTTGACATCCTCAACAGTTTCCACTCACACTGGTGCAGGTGCTGCCTCATGGATAGTGATCCGAAAGGTGGTGTGTACTGCTGGTCAAAAGATTGGAAAGCATAAGGTAGAGGTAGAGAAGGGTTTTTCAGCATTGTTTGTAGGCTGTGGGTGAAGAAAACCCTGAGGCAAGATAGTTTGCTGATAATTTCTTTCTCTTTCTTTCTCTGTAGCTCGAGGGAGGCTGGAAGGGAATGCTCTGAAGCTGGGTTTTACCTCTGACCATCTGGATCCAGTTCCTAACCCATACAGTGCCTGCCAGGTCCAACCAGCCCCTCGCATTCGTCCCAGTGGAAAGGATTTCCTGGAGAAGGGACAGAAGGGGATGCTCAGTCTCTTATTGCAGCTTGAAGGGCTCTCTCTTGGTGGGAGGCTGCCAGTTGAGAGTAAGTACAGCTGAGGTGCTGCTGGCCTGAGCTGCGTTTGGTGCCAGGGATGAAGCATCAGGGTTTTGGCTGAATTCCTCAGCTCTGCTTCCTGAGGAGAGCTTATGATTTGCAGGGCCAGTCGCTCCATCTCCTGCATTTGGCCTGGCAGTGGTGTCCCTGGGCCATTGCCCATGTGGGAGCCAGTGCTGCTGTGACCTTCCTGACTCCAGTCTGGCCCATGTCTGGAAAGAGAAGGGAGACTGTAAAAAGAAGCTGTTTAATTTGTATTTGAGGAACTAGTCGTGGATGAGAGGCTATTGAGAGGTGCTGGAAACAAATAAAGCCCTTCTAGTTTGCTGTTTCTGAATAGAGCCAGTATCTTTACAAACTTAAGAATGGATCAGGTGAAATCTTAATGTATGGAGGGTGTTTAATCTGGGGAATTCCTTGTTAGTGAACAAATCCAGGCAGGATTTGGGAAGACTGTATGTGTGGATACTGGGAATATCTCTTCAAAAGATGTTCCCTTCTCCAGGGAGGTCACCCAGAGTACATTCAGAAGCCCAGGAAGGAGATAAGGCTGAGCACTGGGTGTCTGATTTACTTTTTATGTTGGAATTGCCCCTTGCCCTGCCTGGTGTCAGTGTGGTGGCTGCCAGCTGAACTGCTGTGAGGAATGAACAAGGTCTGGTTGTGTCAGCTGAGATCTTCTCCATCTTGGAGAGCCCAAGGATCATTTTTGATTCAAAACCAACAAATATAATCCATAGTCTTATGTCCACTTGAATGTGGAAAAACAGCTGACCCTGAAACCAGGAAGAGTGCCAGTTTAAGGTTCTGCAACTGCCATAACTGTTCAGAAACACCATGAGTGCTGAACTGGGAATTGACCTTGCTCTCAAGAGGATGCTGGTATGGCTTGTCTGGCATAGTCCCAAATGGGACAAGTGAGCCACACTTTCTCAGAACAAGGGAGTCTGTGAAAACCAGTAATGTGCACAGACTTCTGGCAGTGCTCAGCTGGGCACTGTGGGATCCTCTGGCAGAAGAGGGTCAATCCTGGAGTGTGCATCTAACATGGGGAAGAATGCACAGCTTGTCTAGTCTGCAGAGGAGGGGAGAGCTTGCTCATCTATGGGCAGTTGGACCAGCTTTGGAGATAGAGCTGTGGGCTCTGGTGCCAGTGCTCCAACAGGCTGAATCCCTGGGCAGTATCTGAGGGCTGAAGTCTGTGTGTCCCCTTGCTGTGCAGGGAAAGAGTCCAAGGATCATAAGAAAGAAAATGTAAGGAGAATAAAAGAGATTCAAAAGAAGTACAAAGAGAAGGAGCGAGCCCAAGAGCACAGCAAGCCCAAGCCTGTGAAAGCTCTCTGGAAATCCCAGAAATATGAAAATGTGGAGTCAAAGGTGAAGGCCAAACTCCAGGTCAGTACCCACTCAGCTCTTGAGCTATCTGGGCCTGGGATGCACTTCAGCCCTGAGGCTCTGTGGGAAGGTGGACATGGGGGAGTCCCAGAACCTCTGGATCTGGGGCAGCTCAGTGATGAAGCACAGAGGACAGATGTGACAGTGGGGCTGTGTGCTGAGCGAGAATGTGGCATCTGGCTCCAGAGAGCGATTGCTGTAACAATCTGTGTCCTGTCCAGCCCGAAAGATCCCTCATGCAGGAGAAGCTGAGAGGAGGAAAATCTCATCACACCCTCTGTGTGCAGGCTCCTGCTTGGCCTCTTGGGGATATACAGGCTTCCACTCACATCTGTATTTCTGGTCTAGAGGTGCATCCAGCTGGCTTTTCAGCTTCCCAGTGTTTGGGGCAGCACTTGTCTGGGGTTAGTGCCAAAGGGCTGTGGTATTCTGTCCCGTGGATCATGGTCCTCGGAGGTTTGTCTTCAGGCTGCATCAAACCTCAGTGCAACTCTTACCATCCTGTGGACTCACAGTGGGCTGTACGTCTCCAAATTCTTCTCCAAGTGATTGTTGTGGTGAATAACCCGTGTGCCATGGAGGCACACAACATCTCCAGGCAATCAAGGTGGAGGCCTTATAGATGAACACAACCTGCAAGGGTGTATGTACTTCCTGTGCTTGTGAGGAGAAGGTCTGTGGGGCCATGCCTTGTTTCCTCAGGCTTTCTCAGCTGCTGAAACGAGCAGATGTGTGGTTTTGTGAAGGTTTTGGGGTGGTTTTTGCTTCTTTCTGTTTCTTTATCTGGGTTATTTTTCCTCCCCTGGTGAGTTCCTGGTGTTTAAATAGTGCCTTTGTCAGAAGGCTTTGCTAAATGCACCAAAGACACTGCCTTGGTGGAGTTGTACCTGTTTGTACAGAAAGAAAAGTGAAGGCCATGGGAGAGGGAAGGAAAGCTCCATCACTATCTTTGAGTGAATCTGTTGCCATCAGTCTGGAAGCCCCTGTGGTGCTGGTGACCTCTTGTGTTCCATTAGCCTCTTATTTTGTCCAGAAATAGGCACTGGAGCTCCTACAGATGGGGTTGGCTCCTGCTGCACAGCAGCAAGCAGAGGAGTGTTGTGCCACCCCCATCATAGTGACCTCCTCAAGAAGAGGCCTCAGGGCTCGGTTCCAGCTCAGCCTCACCTGGGAGAAGCTCCTTGAGCAGGGGGCAGTGCAGGGCTGCTGCCTTGGCCAGTGTAGCCTTGCACTGTTGGAGTCTGCATTCCTATCAGCCTCAGAAGTGGACTTTGTCCTGCAAGTCCCTGGTAGCCTTCATGATCTCCATCTCTCTTCTCTTTGCAGCCAACCAGGCTGTGTGGACAGGAGTGACATAGGGAGCTGCTGCTTGTGCAGAGAGTGGGTGCAAGCTGGGTGACACCTCAAGCACTGCCACTTACACAAGCCTTCCCTTGGTACTCCCTTGCTGAGTTGGAGCCTCCAAGTTCCTCCTCATCTCTGCATTGCTTCACCATCCCTAGTCTGCAGCCCTCCATCCAGCTTTTGACACTAAAATTATGTGTACTGCTAACAACTGTAAAAACTGGCAAGATGATTTCCAAGCCAGTGGTTGCAAATGCTGTGTCCCTTCTTTGTGGTGACACCAACCTCCTTGAGGTCTGTGACCTTTCCACACACAGGAGCAAACCCACATGTGCTTTAGGGGCACATGCCTACGCTCTCATTTGACAAATCCTCTGGGTTAGAGGAAGATTGAGATAATTTCTTCTTTTGTTCTGGGGAAGGGGGTGGTCTCTGTGCAGGCAGTTTCTGCGTGGTGTGTTCCTTGTGCTCCAGAGAGAGGCAGCGGGAAGCCCTGGTGCTGACTCATGTTGCTTTAACTATTACTGTGGCTCTCCTGGAGCTGGGGTGTTCCCTTTGAAGCATCTCCATCTTCTGTGGAGCTGCTGCTGCTCAGAGTTTAAATTCAATCTGTTAGGGTGCTTCTTTAATAGAAGGCTTACAGGCTTGACTTAGGAAGCCTGGGTCCGGATTTATGTGTTGCTGCAGTTTGGAGACCTTGATCAGACCCTCTCTTAACAACCATAATTGACTAATTCCTTCTAAGTATGCATCCCATTTCGAACTGTGGCCTTTTGAGCTACTCCCTGGGGTGGAGGTGATCCATTAAAGATTGGATTCAGAAGGGGAAGAGGACCCTGTACTATAACAGCTTGAGATGTGTGTAGTTTCTCAGCTTCCTTAATGGCTTCAGTAAAACACAGGACCTCTTGTCCTCAATCCGAATACTGCTCTTCAGTTTCTTTAAATGAGGTAGAAGAAAACAGTAGGGGCCTGGCTAGTCCTTGTGATCCCTTTTGGAACACGCCACAATAAGAAGCGTGGGGCAAATCCCCACTCCACTGTTGATGGATCGTGTGGCGCAGTGGGCCCAGTCCCTGATAGGCATTGAGTTCACCTTTCAGAGGATTAAAGGCTTCTCTAAGTTGTGGAGTCCAGTCACATTCCTTACTTTTCCAAAGCAAGTTGTATAGTGGGTGACCAATTACCAAAAACCCTAATGCATGTTTTTACCAATAACCTCACGTGCCTTACAACTATTGTTATTCTGTTTTATTGCCCAGGGTTTGTCCTTCTTGATGCTTGAGAGGGTATCATCAGGTACTGCAACAGCTCCCGCTACCCACCAGACCCCTAAGAATTTAACTTCTTTTCTGGAACCTTGGCAGTTGGAAGGTGGAATATTGGGCCCATTTTTATTCAATAGGTTCCAGATGGCTGCAGCCCCTTGCCCCTCCTGTTCTTTATTGTCTCCATCCATTAGGATATCATCTATACATTCGTATATGTGGACATCTGCTGACACCTCCACAGGACCGATGAGCTTGGCCAAGGCACTGTGGGCAATAATGGGGGAATATTTATACCCTGTGGGAGTTGGGTAAAAGTATACTGCATCCCCTCCTAAGTGAAACCCAAGTGGGGTTTGTCTTGCCTCCTTAGGGAAACCATAAAAACCATATCCTTAACGTCTGGCTTGGCCATCCAAGGGTGGACAGCAGCTTGTCCTGCTGTCACTGCAGAGGTTAGGCTTGGGACAGCAGCAGTCAGCAGTGGCTGGAGATTTCCAAGGGGAATGTGTACGATCTGGAACATGTCTTCTCTAGATCTTTAATCACTTTGGAGATGCCCCATTTGGCAGCAGATACTGAGTGGCACAGGATGTTCTAGGCTGTGGTAGTGCAGGGGCGGCCTGTGAAAGCCTCACAAAAGAAGCTTCTGCTTCTCTGTGTTCCAAACTCCACGCCCTGCCATAAGGTAGATCCCATCCCTTGCCTGCTGGTACGTCTAACACTCATCTATTTTCCTTTTGAGGGCTTAGAGCCACTTCCACAGCTGCCATCCTTTTCTTACCAGGCAGCCAGAGTTGAGTTTGAGCTCAGGGGAATTTTTCTGCTACACCAGTTACCCCCACTGTATTTACAGCTTTCCTTGATGGCTTAATTCCTCACTTTTCTGCTTGCTGCTTGGTTAAAACACTAATACGGGTCCTGTATCAATTGAAAATCCCAGTCTTAGGGGATATGTCTGTGGGCACCTAAGCAGCAGCCACTAGCAGTTACCACTAGGTGAGTGGGCAGCTGAACCCAAATCCCAAAGTTGTGGATTTTTATCCCTTCAGGTCCTCCCAGTGAGGTGCCAAAGGGTTAAGGGCACCACTGCTGTTTGGGGCTGTGTCGCCTTTGTGTCTATCTGGGCTCCTGACCCTTCCTCCCTTTTGGCGGGCTATCAGTGCAGCCACACTCTGGTATCAAGCAGTAATATTCCTCAGCAAGGGGCATTTCTTTCTGAGCCCTAAATGGGCTATCTCAGGAAGGTTCAAGATCCCGGTGGGGTCCTGGTTATCATGCTCCATGGCTGCCCAAGTTTTCTGTCTCAGAGACTATTTCCAGGGTGTCTGGTGATACTCTGAGGGCTCTGAGGTGGCCGGGACCTCCTGGAGGTCCCATACCTCTCTTGAGTGCAGTCAACCTTTGGCACTCCCTGTGGCAGCTTGGACAGTGCTTTTCCTGGGGCAGGGACAGGCTCTTCTCTTGCCTGGGCTCCACACCCCCACCCAAGAACCCCCTCAGTAGGTTATTGAGCAATCACCCACCAGATCGTGGTTCAGAACCACTCCTGGACCCCCAAACCTGCTCTTTTCTTCATCACTGCACAACACCCCATCTTCCCGGGCACAGGCTTTCCACAAACACTCCGTCTCTGTTTTTGCTCAAAAACTTCCTGTGCAACTCCCTGGGCTCAGGTCCCAAACAGGAGCTGTGCACAACATGGGCCAGGGTCCTGCTGTGCAGACCCATCTGCCTGTCGGTTTTAATGAGAGCTCACATGTTCCTTTCCTCCAGCTCCACCACCTCTTCAAAGCTCTTATCAGAACCTCCCCACATATCCCTGTCCCCATCCTCAAGGTCTGTGCCCATAATCAACTGCCGAATGAGGACAACACTGGTGGGTCTTTTTGCTTATGCCAGCATAATTTCAATTCTTTGTTCCAATAAATGCTTTTGCTCTCTTTCTCTTCTAAATTCCTCTTCTGAACAGTCCGTTTCCAAATAATTCCTTGCAAAACAATCCTGTGCCTGTACCAAGCCTGTGCCCAGGATGGCACATGTGCTCTCTTCACCACTTCCCCCATCTCCACAGTGTTGTTTCATTCTCTCTGCTCCTGGGTAAAACCACTTCTCCTTCACCCACTGTACACCGAGGGGAGAAGTGATCATCCGTGCACTCGTCATCTCTCCTGTATGGACATCCCACTGACTACGCTGGTTTAAATGTAACAGAACCAATAAATAGAGGCTAAATGACATTTATTGCTCAAATTCAATTCAAGCTCCACCAACATCATCTCCAGATTTGGGATGTCACATGGATTTGTCACTACACTGTTGATTCTTAAACTTTATGGCCAGAGGTCCAGAATGCACAATCCCTCACCTGAAAAGGAAGGGCTTTCAACCTCGAGGAATTCCCTTGGATGGTGACGTGACCCAAGGGGAGAGTCCCTGACTGCAGACCCGCTGATCCAAGGAGGAACAACTCCAATGAGCTCTCCAGCTGGGC
Organism: Psittacus erithacus; assembly: GCA_009867235.2. Taxonomy (NCBI): domain Eukaryota; kingdom Metazoa; phylum Chordata; class Aves; order Psittaciformes; family Psittacidae; genus Psittacus; species Psittacus erithacus. The sequence continues at coordinate 30,039 of WYDI02027985.1, forward strand.
TCTTTTTACATCCTTGTCCCATCTGAGCTGTGGTCAGATATGGTCATGTAGCTCCCATGGGCTCAGGATCCAACTTCCTCATTTGTCAGGGCTTTGTCAGGGTTTTATTGGGGTGGTTGTACCTGCTATAACTTGTTTGACTTCAAACCAGCCATGGTCGGTAAAGGCATTTCTCATTAACTTAGTGGAGAGATCTGGATCTCCTGGCTCCTGCTGCAACAAGACTGATCATCTTTGGAGCCTGATCTGTCCAGGTGGTGCTGAGGGTATTGCATACCCTGGTTCTTAACACTAGAACTAATCATTTGAGCATCCTGTCCCATATCTGCCAAACTACATGGTCCAGGCAGCAAGGCATCTGCCTCAAGAGGTCTGCAGTTCAGCTGAGAAAGCAGCTGGGAGCTTGGCTGCCTGTGAAAATCTGGAGGCTGCCCTGGACAGTTCCTGTCGCTTCCAACAGCAGAGCAGTTCCCTAGTAGGATTTATCATAAGGTCACCCACTTGTCACAGTCAACTTTCAATTTTCAGGGTTTCTTTGCAACAACAGTGTCTGAGATAGTCCCCAGGCCTTCTGTTAGATGTCAGGTAGTGTAACCTTGTGCCATTTGTAAACATAGCCTTTGAAGATGCCTCTCATGCTATTCCACCCTCTCCAAAACACCAGACTCCTCCACTCCCCACTCCTCTTTCTGTCTAGAGTAGCATAACCTCAGATTTGAGGCGCTGAGCAGAGCGGCACTTGAGACCAGCAGCTCAGCACTCACCTTTGTGTCTACCTGGGCCATTTCAGTCAAGTTTGCTTTAATGGGCTCTGGATTTGTGGCACTGGGATGGCTTCAGGGAGCTCAAGTTCTCTACTGTTGCCAACAAGGGAGACTGTTGTGTCTTGCCTTCAGCATGCTTTCTCAACACTGCCATGTGCCCCTTTCACAGGAAGATTTCTGCTTTTTAAGGAGTCGTGATCAGTGTCAGTACAGACAGTGTCCCTAGCTTTGGTAGGTATCTCTGTTGGGTTATCTGCTGTTGCTTTCCTTTCATGCCAACCATTTTAGTCAGGAAAAGGACTCTCCAGTCAATGCTACGTGCGTATTTGATCCAAATGTATGTTTCAGCAGATTTTTCCCCCTTTTTTTAGAGTTTCTTCACAGGGTTCAGATGCCAGGTCTGGATTTGTTGCTGTAGGCAGTCAGTTTGGCTTTTGCTGGCTGAGTCCAGATTGTCTTCTCCCAACAACTCCTGCCAAGTCATGGCAGAAAGAGTGTGCTGTCATCTGCCTGCTGGAAACTTGTGATTGAGCTTGTGGTTGACCTCCCAAGCTTTGTTGGGTTGGTTTTTCTTTTCTCCAGCCTTCCTCCACTATTGGATCTTTTCTTGCCTCTCCCAGGAGAACTCCCCACCTCCAAATCTAGAGGCTCTAAAATTCCTGAGGGCGTATTCTCGCTGTGGCCCTGGGATCAAGCCATGCAGATCGCTCTCCCCAGGGCCTGCCAGAATGAAAACAGGAACAGACACAGAGGATCCAGAGGCACTGGGTGTTGAAATCAAGGTGAGTTCCACACTGACTGCATCCATCCCAGGTGTTTCTGCCACTTAACTTTGCTCCTACTTTGCACTCTTCATGTGTTCTTCTGAAGTGTTGAGTCAGGTATGTTGTGTGAACAGAGAGATCTGTAAATACTCTTCCTGGCTGAAGGGGAGGAGCAGGGTCTTGGTCACTGTGTGTTCAAGGATTGCTAATACTGCCTCTGGCTTCATCCCTACTCATAGTTAAAGAGTTCGTGAAGTCCCCTTTGAAAATCACACCTCCTCACTGTACAAGTGCCAGTGATCTCCAGTCTGCTCTTTGTAGGGCTTTGCAGGAGGTCTTGGGGATTTGGAGGCTGCTCCCACCTTAATCAAAGGAACTGTGGCTTCTGGATGTTAGATAAAAAATTGGAAATGGGTAAGCTTTTTAAAAAGGAAGGTTAAGTAAGTACTAACAGTTAAACCTTTCAGGTGGTCTGTCTGGGAGATCCTAAACTGTTCTGTGACTTGTGTCTTCTTTCTTTGGCAAGCATGGGATTGCCAGTCTGTTGGTTCCCAAAGGCTATGGAGGGACTTAGTTTAAACAGGGCATAAACTCCTAAGGAGGAAACCCAAGAAAACCTTAAATCCAGTAACTTTCTGCCCTGTCTTGGCCATCAGACAAGCTGTGATAGTGAGTGCTGTCATCTGAGGAAATGCCTCCAAGGACCAGCTAACGTCGTGCTCTGCCAGGCTTCTGGTGAGGGCCCATACAGTTTTAACTCTGACCTTCCAGCTGCCCTGATGGGCTCAGAATACACCAGTAGGAGCTGTGTGCACTACTCCGAGCCTAGTTCTTTCTGTCCTTCTGACACTGAGGGCATGGGGTCAGCCTGAGGACCTTAAAAAAGCCAGTTTTAGGCTTAGCTTTTGGTGCTTGCCTTCTCAAACCATGGTCAATAGCTCCTGCCTGACTATGGGTACACACCTGAGATGGGATGGGCTGAGGGTGCACCTCTTCTACTGCTCTACACCCCCAATTCAGTGTCTTGTGCAGGTGCCTCTTTGCTTTGTCCCTTGTGGGGACAGGGGTACTGTCTGCATGTGAGTGTGAGCCGGGCCTGCTGCCTCCCTCTCTTTTCTTGCAGATGCAGGTGGAGGGCAGGAACATTGACTTTGTTAAGCACAACGCCCGCAGTGCCAAGCGGGCCCTGCTGCGGCGATCCCTGTCAGAGCAGGCACTGGCTGAGCTGCTGCAACAGAAGCACCGGGAGCAGGAGGACTACAACACTAAGCAAAAGGGCCATGTCCCCCAGTAGTACGTATGCCCTCTCTGGTCCATGAGTCTTTCTGTCAGAAACCCGCTTTCATTCACTATGTCTCTCAGCTTCTTCATAGAAGGGGGGCTGAGGACAGAGGTGCTCCTGCCATGTGCAAGCAGTGGGATTTACAGTGGCCTGGGGAATAAAAGCAATTCCTCCTGGTTTCTTCACAAGCATCCTGTGGCCAGTGTGACTGGACTCAGAAAGAATTTTGTCTCCTCCTCCCCGGGTTGCTGTTGTCCGATGGTGCTGACATGGGGATGCTCTGTGCTATGAGAAGCGTGTTCCTACTCCATGTAAGCCTTGCTCTATATTTTGTAGGTTCAATATTACAAGGTCTGGTTTTGGAGAGGCAAACACTTTGCTCTGCCTCGCAGTATTCAGCCCTGGACCCAGAATCTGAGGAACATCCAACTACTGACTTGCCTGTTGGGGTTCTGAGTGGAAATCTTCCTGATAACCCTGTCCTAGGACTGACCATGGTGTCAGTCCTTCGGCTCCATGCTGTGCATGCTTTTCTCTGCCAGCATCCCTGTCTGTGAGCCACTTTGTCCAGCTTCATTCTGTCACTGGCCCGCAGATGGTTTTGAGAGGACTCAGTAGCCTGGGCCAGAAGCAAGGAGCAGAATCCCTTGTCTCCAAAGAGCTTGTGTCGGCCTCAGTGCACCTCTTCCAGCAGTGATTAAATGCGCATGGAGCATGTTTGCTGGTCCATGCATGTTAGCTAAGCTCAGTATACCCCTCCACGGCAGGAGTGTGTGCTGGCAGCGTGAGTCTCTGTGGTCCTCAGGCGGGGACGTTGGGTGAGGTTTGAAGGGCTCAATTCCTGGCCTCTGCCTGCCTCCCTGGGCATCTCCTTCTGCCAGATGTAATGACACGTGCTTCCTTTGCCTTCCCTCTGTCTTGACAGCCTGCTGGAGAGGAAGGAGCTGTGGCGCAGAGAGATGGAGGAGCGGCTGCGAAACTTGCCAGATCCCAGCATGCCACCTGGTCATACAATGATGCCAGAAGACCAGCGGCTGGAGACCCTCAGCAGTCTGAAGCAGAGTAAGAGGAAAAGAAACAGGGATTCCAGCTCAGAAAAATGGGTGATTCTAGGCAGGATTTTGGAGATGAGTTCTGGGACACAGATTTCTGTCACTTGAAGTTATCTGGAATAAGGCATGTAGCTGTGATGTGAGCTGCATGTGTGGAAAGAGAAATTTCCTTCAGGTTGGTGGGCAGGCTTGTCCAATAGACTTGATGTTAGGGTTACTATTGCTCTTAATATGACAGAAAGATTTTGATTGGAAGTCTGTATTCCAGCCTTTGGTTCTTCAGAGCTGGCACGGGTCACGCAGGTCCTCATCCAGCAGAGCTTTCAGTGGAAAGATGGGTATTATAAGTCCTTCTTCCAGTGCTGCCATCATTCTTGTTGAGGTCATGGAAAAAGGACAGATTTCTTTGTTCTTCCACTTACACAACTTGTTTGGTTTGGTTTTGTGTTTTGCAGGCCAGGAGCAGCTTGTAAAGGACCTGGTGATGCTGCCAGTGAGGGCAGACACTCTCAGCATGCAGAAGAGGCGGGTGGACCTGGAGAGGAAGCTCTCCCAGATAGAAGAGGCCATCAAAATTTTCTCAAGGCCCAAGGTCTTCATCAAGTTGGACACCTGAGCTAGGGTAGGGTTAGGGCCCATGCAGGTGCCAATGCAGTGTCCAGTGTACAGCCAGCATCTCTTGTTCATGCTCCAGTGATGTGTCTGTCCATGGAAAAGGGAGGGAGAAACCCTAATATACTCTCTGTGGTCTGGAGAACAGTTGTCTCTGTGTTGCTTGACTTCTCAGAGATCAGCTCTCTGTTCTGGATCCATGGCATCACTTCTTATTTTCCCATTTTTCCCACCTCTAGGAACTGGCCGGAGGTCTCTCATGCAGCTGCCTGTGGTGTTCCTTATCCCCCTCTCTCTCCTGAGCTGGCCTATGGTCATGACTCATTCTGAGCACCTGCAGACTTGTCTGCACAAACCCCTGTGCTGTTGGTCTGCCACATGTGCCCCGATCCTGAGCTCTGCCCCATCCTGCTCATGCAGCTCAGGGACCACAAAGAGGCACAGAGCTTCAGTCCTGTGCCCAAGGAAGAGCTGGGATGGCTGCAGGGGGGGCTGGCAGCATGTCAGGAGAAGCCTTTGTCGTGCTGGGGGCAGGACATGCTTCCATTATGCATTGTTTCCCTCTTCAGTGTGTGTGCAGCTCCTGCTGGGCTCAGCAGGGCCTGAGGAGCACTGGTGTGTGGCAGAAACCAGCAGTACTGATGTAGCACAGGCAGGGGGAGAGCCATGGGTCCTGGTCCCACTTCCTGCAGAGGTCCAAGGTGGCCAGGAAAGTCAGGTTTCACAGGGCTGGGGTGCTGGGACATGGTGGTAGACTTGAGCGGAGGATGAGCAAAGTCCTGGTAGATCTCAGTCTGCAGCCTGACAGCACAAGACTGGGCGGATGCTTTTGTGGATTTGAGCTTATGGCCTCCTTACCTTCAGAGGCTGCACAGGAACCTGTGCAGACCTTTGCAGGGATCCTGCTGAGTGAGATGTAGACAGACTTGACCTAAAAGTGATCTCTGGAGGGCTTGGTCCATATCCTTGCTCAGCAGAGGGCCAGCTCCACAGCTGGGGGCCTTCTCTAGCTCAGTTAACAACATCTCCAAGGACAGGGCTGCCACCACCACCTCACTGGGGCTGTCTCCAGGCGGTGCCACCCTCAGGGAAACCCTTTTTCCTCTGAAGTCCCATCAGAATGTCTTTCATTGCGGCTTGTGCCTGTTGCCTCATCTGCTTCGCTGTGATGGCTGCCCCAAGCAGGGGTTTTCTCCAACCTGGGCAGGGTTTTCGGGGTATGGATGTTGTGGAGCAGGGTCCAGCCCTGCCTACAGCACCCTGGGGATACTGCTGTGTCCTGGGACATCACAGGCTGAAGCTGCTGCCAAGGGATGAGGAAGCTTTTAGTGCTGGAGGAGGTGAAGATGCTCACCTGAAAATCAGCCCTAGTCCCCTGGGGCTGCCCTCAAAGCAAATGCTGCAGCCTGGCTGAGCTGGCTGGATGAGAGTGGTTCTGGGGGCTGTGGGCAGCAGCCCCATGGCACCTCCCTGCCCATAGTAAGTCTGGACTAACCAGCCCTGCTGCCTGCTCTGCTGCTTTGCTGCCTGCTCTGCTGCTGCTCTGCTGCCTGCTCTGCTGCTCTGCTACTCTGTTGCCTGCTCTGCTGCCACTCTGTGTTCCACCCAGAGAGTCACTTGGCTCAGGAGCCCTGGAGCTGCAATCCCTGCTTGCTCCAGGCAGGGCTGTGGCTTTGATGGATAGTCAAAACCTGAACATTTGGTGCTGTCTCCTCAGACCCCGAAAGCTGTGGATCCTTCTCCTCCTCACCCAGCCCCACTACATGCCCTTGGAAGCAGCGCTGGTGAGGGGATGCTGTTTGTGGGCCTGGGAGAGCTGGTGCGGGCTCTTGGCACTGAACAAGCCTTGCAAGGTTTTGGCTACCTCAGGGGCTCAGGACAGGAGCTGCATGGGGTTTGGTTCTCAGGGGTCAGTGAAAGGAACAGGACACAGTCCCACTTCCCTGCGGAGGGGACCGGCTGTGGGGCACACTCATGCCTGTGCCTAGCATTTCCCCCAGGGCCAGGCCAGGGCAGTTGGTGCTGGTGCTGAAGGATGATGCCGCAGGAGATGCGGTGATGGGGTGAAGATGATCAGCACAGATGGTGGCCAGCCATATGGCCAGGCCCGTTTCCACCAGGACAGGAGTAGAAGTTGTCACCCCCATGGGTCCATGGGGACTCAGCAGCATCTCTCTGCTGGGGTGTTGCTCCATCCCTTCCTGCAGGCAGGTAGGTGCTGGTCTGAGGTTGGGCCAGGCCAGCAGCAAAGCAAAGGCAAAAGCCACCATCAGCTCAGCACTTTGATGCTGGATGAGGGATGGAGGGCGCTAGGAGCCTCCTGGCCTTGGGACTGGAGGAGGATGGAGCTGCACCATCCAGCATTTACTGGGGCTGAGTGACAGCCATGGTGCTGTTGCCAGCCCAAGTGCCACCCAGCTCCTGTGGATGTGATCAAGGTGTCTCCTGTGTGGTGAAAGCCCTGCAGTGGATACAAGGTGGGAACTGGGGAGGAGCCATGCCAGGCTCACTGCCCAGAACAGCCTGGACATGTGCTGTGGGACAGAAATGTCCAGGGGGAGGATGTGCTGCAGCATCCCTCCAGATTTTCCGCAGTGGCCCTCATTGGGGTCACCTGGTGCAGCAGCAAAGCCACAGCCCCAGGGCTGGGGTCCCATGACCACTGTCCTCTACTCCCAGGGAACCCGTGGAGCTAATCGTGAGGTTCATGCTGGTCCGCGATGGGATGGGCCACAGCATGGGATGGAGCAATAGGGCTGGTGGGGGATGCGCCTGCCTCATCCTGTGGCATTGGGCCTGTTTGCTGTCCTGGAGGGGGTGTGCCCTATTGGGCTGCTGGGGTCCAGCCCCTGTGGTGACATGAACCAGGGAGCAGCAAGGTGCTTTCTAGAAAAGGTTTTACTGTCCATTGCAATATATTAACTGATGATGCATATTTTGATGAAACACTTTAAAAACCCCCACTTGCGTGGACGCAGGGGGTGGGAGACTAGGGGTCTCAGAGGGACAGTGCGTGGTAGCAGCAGGGCTCCCGGGGACATGGGCAGCAGGCAGCCCTCCTCCATCCCTGCCCACCGGCCTCATCATTGCTGCAGGGCCCACCACCAGCCTGGCTGTGTGGAAACCTGGCTGGTCACCAAGGGTGGCACAGGACCCTGTGGTGGCTGCTGAGGGTGGCATGGGACCCTGTGGCTATAGGGTGAGGAGGGTGCCATCTTCCTGCCCACTGCCCCGGCCAGGGCTACCATTGTGGCTGCCAAGGGACTGGACGGAGCCCTGGGAGCTGTGCGGTGATGGGCTCTGATGGAGGGGTCGGTACACAGGGTCCCCATTGGGGCAGCCCCCAGGAATGTAGTGGAGCGCGCTGGCACTCTCGATGACCAGGTCACCCTCCTCATCGCTCTCAGCTGTGCTGTAGTTGCTCAGGTACTGCGAGGCCGGGCTGGGGGTCTGCTGGCTGGGGGTGCTGTCTGTGGACATGCCCGAGCTGCCTGAGGCCTTGCTGCTGCGGATGACGTTGTTGCGCTGGTTGGCTGGCTTGACAGTGATGATGAGGTTGTGGCTGTTGGCCACCATCATGTCCGTCACCTGGTCCAGGGACTTGCCAGCTACGTCAATGCCATTGACCTCCAAGATCTCATCACTCACGGCCAGCAGCCCTGTGCTCTCAGCCAAGCCACCCTTCACCAGGCGGGAGATGAAGATCCCAGGCACCTTCTCAACACCGTGTGGGGCCACACGCACGCTGACACCATCGCGGATGTAGAAGCCCAGCGGCTTGTCAGAGCCATGCTTGTGGAGCCTCACGCGGCGGTGAGTCTCGGGCAGGATGTCCACGTCAATGATGGAGGAGATCTGTCGGAAGTCCTGGGGCATGCCAATTAGGAGGTGGGTCTTGGTCCGATAGTGTGCAGGGCGCAGCAACCCCTTCTTCTTTCGCTGCAAGGAGTTTGAAGCGAAGACACTGGCATCAGACTCTGCTGTAGGGAGCAAAGAGGACAAGGGTCAGGCATCACAGCTGCCTGTGGATGCAGCCACATGCCCTGTGTATTGGGGAAGCCAGAGGGAGAAACTCCCTGCTCACGGGTCTCACCGGCTTTTCCTCCCCAGTGCATCACCCTGGCTTTCCCCACAGCCTGTCTCTGCTGGGCCCATCTCCTGGGATTACCCAGTGTACACAAGGCCAGGATTAGAGGGATCTAAGCAGTGATTCAGCCTTAATCACACTTTAAGCCAAACTCTGCAGTTTAACACTACAGCTGCCAGCCCTGATTGCTCAGGGGCCATGATCATGCCCCACTTTGGGTTTGGGGAGAGGGAAGCCCCCTGCACGAGCTGTGGTGGCACCTCCCTGAAGAGAAGTCTAGTCCCTGAGACAGCACCAGAGTTCCTTGTCCTTTCTGGAGCAAGGCCATCGCTGGCATGGGATGTGGGTGGCCGCAGCTGCATCCTGCAGAACCCTGCCATCCCCAAGGATGGAGACTCCCCCGCCCCTGGAGACTCATCCCAGGGACCCGGAAACATCCTAAACTATGATTTGTGCCACTGCATCTTACTTCACCATCTGGCACCACCACACAGGGTTTAACTCCATCCTCCTTTACCCTGTCCTGGGGCTCTTCCGTGGAGCCTAGCTTCACCATGTTACCTCTTCGGCTGCATCCAGCAGGTGCTGGGGAGCATCCCCTGGGCCCTCTCTGGTTTCTCCTCATCCCTTTCCATGTGGGAGCTCAGATCTGCATGCTTCATTGCTGGCAAGTCCCCCAGTGATGCTCCCCAACAGCACGCAGACACTGCTCCAGCCGCAGGGAGCTGGGGATGCTCCCAAGCCCAGGGGATGTGGGGTTTCTCCTGAGCCAAGCAGCCTGCCAGGGCTCCTGGGTTATAAATATCTCCCTGCACACGCAGCCTGGCATATTTTTAGCACAGGGAAGGGCGGTGGAGGCTTTCCCACAGCTATTCCAGCACACAGCTCCTCTCTGCGGGGCGCGGGGTGGCTGGGCCAGGCAGGGCCAGCACCCCAGGGATGAGTCCTTCGGCAGTTCTGGTGATGTGCCGGACTTTCCCCTGCCCTTCCCATGAGCCCAGCCCAGCTGAGGTGGGCCAGCACCATGTCCCCAGCCATGCTACCCCCCAGGTACCCTGCAGAGTGACAGCACAGAGAGGAACCAAGCTGCAGACTTTGGTTTTTACCTCCCTGCGGCAGTCCTGGCTGCCCAGAGCCCACTGGTGGGTGCACACCTACATGTACACGCATGTGCATGGCTGTGAGAGCAGCTCCACAGCCACATTCCTCACCGACCTCGACTGGTTCAACGACAGCCCAGCCTTGGGATGACCTGGATCCATTTTAAATCAGCTGTGACTCACCCAGGGCTTGCTCCCAGCCTCTCCGCACACCTCCCTTGGTGCTGCCAGCCCTATGGCTGCTGTCCTGCAGGCACAGCCAGTGCTGGGTCATGCCGGTGCTGCCTCCTGATCTCATTGTGCATGGTGCCAGGGCTGTGGCTGCCCGTTGGACACATCATGCCACTTCGGCACTATCACCCACAGGACCCACATGCTTTCCCAACAGCAGATGAAGTGGCTCTGGGTGCAGGAGCAATGCTCCCACAGCAGCTCTGGCACACCCAGCCCTGTAGTGGCTTCCCGTGCTGCAGCCTGGGTCCAGGAACAGGCCATGGTTCAGTGCCTGGATTGCTGCTGCCAGCCCCAATAGTATGAGGCCCCAGAGGAAATGTGTCCAGGGCATCCCGCACCACTCTGGTGCAAGAGCCCAGGAACTCTGGCAAAGCAGCTGGGTCCAGCCACCAGCATTACCCCTTACCCAGGGCCTTTGTAACACAGCTCACAAACAGGAGCTGGAAACACAGAGTCATTCTGGACACCATGCTGGGAAAACAGGGGCTTTGAGATCAGCCTCTGGCTCTGTGCACTGTTGCTTAATGGTGCTACTCAAGGGAAAACCTCTGTGCTACTAAACCAAGTGTAAGCGACAAGCTTGCCTCCCTAGTGAAGGGGAAATGCAGCCAGGGTGTTTGTCACAGGGAGGTTTTCACCTTGCTATCACAGTGATTTCGGGCTCCTGTGCCAGGAAGCTGCTCTCTGGGAACACACCACCAAGGTCAGAGTGAGCCCCTGGGCTGTCAGAGAGGATATGAGCCTCCTCCCACCCCAAAACCTCAGCAGCAACCCGCACTCTGAGAACTCTGCCAAAGTGATAGCTGCCATTGCCTTGGGGCAGGAAGCCGGATGGGGCTCCTCATGTGGTACTCAAGAGAGCAACACAGTGTTTTCCAGGTGCCTGGCTGGAAAACACAACTTCAAAGGGGTGAATGGCAAGGATTTGCCTTTGCTCACCGGGTCACACGGGGCTGGGCTGGGGCAAGTGCCCTTTGGCATGGTGATGGGCTGGAGGAGAGCCCACATGCGTGCCACAGCCCAGTGGGGCTCCAGGAGCCTCCTGATGCCACAGTGGTGGCTGGAGGGTGTGTGTGATCCACCACCTCTGCTGCAGCCCAAATGTGGAAGCAGTGATACTGTGGCTCATGTCTCATGATGGGGAGGACGGATCTGTTGCCTATCTCCCAGTCCTTCTTACCCTTCTTCTGGATGATGACCCTGAGGAGGGGGTTGGCAGAGGACAGGGCTTTGTGGTAGTTGTCATCGTTGTTGATGGGCAGAAGGTCGCCATGGATGTCCGTGTAGCCCAGAAGCACGTCCACCCGTGGGATCTGGTGCACTGTCTGCAGCAGGCAGTAGAAGTCCTGGAAGCTGCCCGTGCCGGAGCGTTTCATGGCAAAGCGGCGAAACTCAGCATCGAACTGCAGAGGAGGATAAAGAGGGTGAGACTGGCCAGGCTGGCTCCAACCAGCAGCACCTATGCAGGCAGGGTACAGAGCAGAGCTGCCCTGGTACAGGCAGAGCTGGGCACAGGTGGCTGCAGAGCCCCAGCAGTACCAAGGCGGTGCACCCGTCAGCCAGAGCCTGTCCCAGAAACAAGATAAAAGGAGCGGAGCCTTTTTCCTGCCTGAACAGCCAAGCGACAGCATGGAGAGCTGCCCGGGTAGCAGAGGAAGGACCCCTCCGACCATGCCACCGGCCACGGACCTGCCGGGAGGCCCTTTCCTGCGACACAGGCACTGCTGCAGCACCTGGTGAGCAACAGCATTAATTATTGCCTCCCTCAGTCACGACGAAGGAACAGAACTGGGTGGGTGGGAACAAGTGGGCAAAGGAGCACACCTGAGCAAGAATGTGCCAGGCGAGCACACACCTGAATGTGCAGGCACATCTTGGGAGATGCACACCTGGGCAAGAATGCGCACAGCGTGGGGGTTACCCCGTGCTTGCGGCGCACATCTGGGTGGTGGAACAGGACTGGAAGCTGGGTGAGGCATAAGCACAGCACTCCCGAACCGGGGGGAACAGCCATACACATCGGTGTCGCCGGCATCACACACCGTCGCGGGTGCACATCTGCCGAGCGCTCGCCGGCGGCGCTTACACGGCAGGTGCCGACTGCGCCGAGCGGGCCCGAGCCCGCCGTGTGGGACGCTGCAGCTGCCGCGCTGAGCAAGGCTCAGGGAGGCCCCAGGCAGCGGTGCCGCAGCGCGGGGGAGCGGAGCGGAACAGAAAACTCGTACGGCTCGGCTCCTGCGCCGCTCCCCGGCGTCCGGTGCCGCCCCACGTGTGCTGAACGGCGCGGAGATGGCCCGGCCGGTCGTGACTGGGCGGCTCCTACCCCGGCGCGGCTCCGACCCGGCGGTCCTTACCTTGCTCTTGACCTCGATGACGGGCTCGGCGGAGCGCGCCGGCGTGCGGTGGTGCTTGGCCATGCTGCGGGCCGGGCCCCGCGCAGCCGCCAGGGCCGCTCCCGCGGCCACCGGGGATTTTCACCGGCCATGACGTCACCGGGCAGCAGGTTGGGCGCGCCGCGCTATTGGCCAGGCCGTGAGGAGGGCGTGGCCGGAGGGTTGCTGACAACGTCGCCGTGGCAACGGGGGAGGGGCCATAGGGCGGCAGAGCCCCCACCTCCCCCCTGCTTCTCACGCCCCGCCCGCTCCCGGGACCCTCATTAGCTGCGCAATTAAACCCACCGCGGGGGCACCCGCCCCGCTCCGGAGCTGCTGCGCTCCCGCACGCGGCAGCGTCCCTCGAGAGTCACCGCCGGGAGCACCGGCTTCGCCCGACCCGGCCCGTCCCGGCACCGGGAGGGCCCCGGCGGAGCTCCGCGCACCCCGAGCCATGGGCGCGGTGCCGAGGGCCAGTGTATGAAGTTTCCAGCCCCGGGCTCCACGTTCCTGTTGAATTCACCCGCTGCTCTCCAGATGGTTTTGTTACCTGTCTGGAGAGATTTGTCATTTTGGGACGAGCTGCTTTACTGCGTGGTTGGGTGGGAGAGATCTGACAGAGAATCTGCAGAGGGATCTGGACTGGCTAGGTCCATGGGCCAAGGCCAATGGGATTAGGTTCAACAAGGCAAAGTGCTGGGTCTTGCACTTGAGTCCCCACAACCCCGTGCAATGCTTCAGGCTTGAGGAAGAGCACCTGGAAAGCTGCTCAGTGGAAAAGGACCTGGGGCTGCTGAGTGACAGGGCTGAACATGAGACAACTTATGCCTAGGCAGCCAAGAAGGCCAACAGCATCCTGGCCTGTATCAGCACCAGGGTGATCAGCAGGGCCAGTGCAGCGATGGTCCCCCTCTACTGGCGCTGGTGAGGCTGCGCCTTGAATCCTGCGTTCAGTTCTGGGCTCCTCACTACAAAAGAGACATTGAGGTGCTGAAGCGGGTCCAGCCAGGAGGTGACTGGTCTCTTCTCCCAGAGAACAAGGAAATAGGACGAGAGGAAAGAGCCTTAAGCTGCAGCAGAGGAGGTTTAGACTAGAGATCAGGGACAATTTCTTCTCCAAGAGGGTGCTCAGGCATTGGAACAGGCTGCCCATGGCAGTGGTGGAGTCACTATCTCTGGAAATGTTCACAAACTGTGCAGATGGGGCACTTCGTGACATGGTTCAATGGTGCCTTGCAGCGCTGGGGTAATGGTTAGACTTGATGATCTTAAAGGTCTTTTCCAACCTGACTGATTTTATGGCATCTGTGTGCAAGGAATTTACTGGGTGTAGAGCAAAGTGCTCATCTCACTGTACCATTGCAGGGCCTGGATCGGCTCATTGCCTCAGGTTGCCTGTGTGCCCATGGGTGATGCCCTCAGGATGTGTCTGTGATGGAACCGAATCTGTGCAGGCACAGCAGTGCTCTGGGATATGAAAGCATCCGCCCCATGGTGCAGCTCTGCCTGCGCAATGCCGGAGTGTGCTACCAGCACCAGGGTCACCAACCAAGGCTAAAGTCCTGCTCACAGGCTCTGATGCAGGTGCCATGGCGGCTGCTGGGTCGTGACAACAGCACCATGAAACCTACTATGAAGCTACAAAGGGCAGTGCTCTCTGCTGAGCAAACACACTGATCCAAACCCTGAGAACTAGGCTGGCTTCTTTGGATCACACCGTTCTCTGATCCTTGCCCTATCCTAGCCTGTGGAGTAACCTTTGTCCAGCACAAAACTACATCAGCTGTGGCACCACCAGTGCCCTGGTCCCATGGAGCCAGGCCGTGGGTCCCAAAGGCTCTTCCCCTACACTGCAGAGGGAGCCCAGCAGGCTGTGAGGCTGCAGGACACCCCCTCAGGTACCCCTCATGTACCCCCTTACATACCCCACTGGCTGCTTCTGCAGTAACAGCAAGCCTGGCACACACAGAGCTGTGAACTCATCAGCAATCCTTCCCACTCCCTGGGGTTTTGCTTTCTTTTCACATTGAGGCCAGAGATAACCCTGATTTAGACCAGCGTTAATATTTGCACAGGCACCAGTGACAAAAGGAGCTTGCAGCCCTTCATCTCCAGTTTTGGTAAGTGGGAGTTAATTGTTTGGCAGGCTATTGCGGTGACTTGCTGGTCACACATTCCATTTTGCACTGTGCCCCTGAATTGATACCCAAACTAAGCAAATGCTATTCGGGCAGGTATTTGTTTTGTCTTAATACCAGAAGCTGTGAATCAGCCTCTGGGATGGGAGTATGTGCTACCAAATGTCCAGACATGTCCAGCAATTCTAGGTCGACCTAGAATCCACCTAGGCTGCTGTGGGCTCTCGATGGGGCTCAGCACCCCAGCTTGGAGGGGATATGCCAAGGTCTGGCACTCAGGTTGGTGGGCACTTCAGGAGGTCTCTTTTCCACCCCCTGCTAAAAGCTGGGTCAGTGCTGGTGTTGTGCAGCATGTTCCCATCAGCAGGTGGTTTTCCCAGTGTTTTTCTGAGCCATACAGTGGGTGGCCTGGGCGAGCTCTGTTCTTCTTTTCCATGGCAGGGAGAAACAAAGGAGCTGGAGGCAGGATCAGTGCTGCAACTACAGCTGCACACCTGGTCCACAGGCACAAGGAGTCCCAGCAAAACACACACTTGGAGCTGGAGAATCTTGTTTGACACCAGCCTCTCCACAGCTATGCATTGCACCTGCCTCCCTCTGGGCACTCCAAGTAAAGGCTGCACCCGAGCGAGCAGCAAAGTCACGCTGACCTTAGGCATAGGCAGCCTTGGATGCTGCATTGTTTTTTCCCTCTTCCACTGCCATCAGGAGCTGCAGGACTTGAATCAGGGTCTCTGACACAGTGTTTCCTTGGTGTGGTGGGGCTGAAGAGCTGAATGGGGACTGAGGCCAGCTGCAGAGCTGAATGGGGACTGAGGCCAGCTGCAGCGCCTGCTGTGGGGAGGGATGCTGGACAGGCTCTCCAGCCCCGCAAGGATGTACCATGGCAGCTGTGGAGGGCTTGTGGAGCAGATGTTGTATCAGCTCATGTCTTTGCAGCTCTTCCCCAGGGAGCAGTGAGGTGATCCATCCCCGTGGTGGAGTATCTTTTCTGGTTGCAAAATCCAGTCCTGGCTGTAAACTCATCCATGCCTCTGGGCAACAGGTCTGGCTGCCAAAGAATACTGAGCAGCTGATGAACACGCAGAGTAAATACATGGTGCTGTCAGATAAAACTGACATCTCACATTCCTATGACATTGGTTTAAAGTACGCTAAAACCCCCTCCTGGTGCATCAGGATCATTACCACCGTTTTTCCAGGCAGTGGGTCACATCTCAAAGGAAGAAGGGTTTGGGGAGGAAGGCTCAAAAGCTGCTGTTGTACATTTTTATGTTTCATTTGGTATTTTTTTTGGCAGTGATAATTTTTTGAATTGCCACCTTTCCCTAACACCCCTGCACACTCCTTTTGCGCCACACAGAAGCATGGCGTGTTCTGTCCCACAACATAAGCAACAAACCTGTTGAGTTAGCAACACAGATCTGGTAAAACAACCATCAGAAAAGTGATGTTTCACAGGGGTCAAGCTGTGGATACGGCGTGCACAGCACCCCACAGGGAGCTGCAGGAGAAGGGGAGAGGGAAGAGCGAAGCCAGGGATCCCTGAAACTGGTGCTGCTGCCAAAGCTGAGGTGTGGTGGGATCATAGAATCAACCAGGCTGGAAAATACATTCAAGATCATCAAGGTCACCACTGAACCGTGTCATGAAGGGCCCTGCCTATGCCTTCTGTGAACACTTTCAGGAACGGTGACTCCACAACTGCCCTGGGCAGCCTGTTCCAATGCCTGAGCACCCCTTGGGATAAAAATTGTCCCTAATATCCAGTCTAAACCACCCCTGGCGCAGCTTGAGGCTGTTTTCTCTTGTCCTATCCCTTGTTCCTTGGGAGCAGAGCCCAGCTACCTCCTGGCTCCATCCTCCTGTCAGGCAGTTGTAGGGAGCAGTAAGGTCCTCCCCGAGCCTTCTCTTCTCCAGACTAAACCTGCCCCAGTTCCCTCAGCAGTTCCCCATCACACTGTGCTCCGGGCCCTTCACCAGCTCTGCTGCCCTTCTTTGGACCCACTCCAGCACCTCAATGTGTCTCTTGTAGTGAGGAGCCCAGAACTGAACACAGGATTCAAGGTGCAGCCTCACCAGTGCTCAGTACAGGGGGGTTGTACAGGGCCACTGCTCTGGCCCTGCTGGTCACCCTGGTGCTGATACAGGCCAGGATGCTGCTGGCCCTCTTGGCTGCCTGGGCACAAGTTGTCTCATGTTCAGCCCTGTCATTCAGCAGCCCCAGGTCCCCAGGCTTTGCATGGGGTAGTTGTGGGCCAAGACAGAACCTGGCACTTTGAAGCTCCTGCCTGAGCGGAGGACCAGGGAATTGCAGCGAAGGAGCCCGCCGCAGAGCCTCACGGGCTGTGGGGACCTGGGGTAATATTCCTGCTCCGCCAGCGATGCAGGTTTTGGCTGGCCTGCGGGGTGGGAGTCTGAAGGACTAGATGCAGCCGGAGGCGGTTCCGGCCCCGCTCGGAGCCGAGGTCGGGGCCGGCGTCGCGGCCCGCGGTTGGCTCGGCTCCCTCCGTCCCAGCGAGGCCGGGGGCAGGGGTCGCGGTTGTCATGGGGACTCCGCATCCACCTTGGAGTCCCCGCCCATCACCCGTCGGCCCCCAATCAGCTCCTGCCTCTCCCGCCACCGCCCTCTCACGCAGCCCTCCGTCCCATTGGTCCACGTTGTAGTCCTTCTCCTCGCTCCCGCCGATGCCAATCAGCTGCAGCCACCGCGGCCCTGCGGCAGGGCGGGGCGCGCCGCGGGTCTATAAAAGGCTCTGCCGGTGGCCAGCGCGGCCCCCAGGGCTGTACCGGCGCCATGGAGGAGCCTTTGTCGCTGCTCGTCCGCAGCCCCGCGCAGCGGCACCCAGACCTGCGCCTCCGCGCAGAGCCCTCCTGGACTGTGCGGCGCCTCAAGGCCGAGCTGCGCCGCCTCGTTCCCGGGGCACCGGTGAGTCCGCGACGCCGCTTCCTCTCAGCCCGCTGCGCGAGCCTCTTCTCGCCGCACGCGCGCAGAGCGAGCGGAGCCGCGTCCCCCCGTGCGCTTCCGGGGCCTCCCCCTCACCCGGCCGAGCCCTGACCGCTTCTGTCCCCCACGCCCCGAAGTGTCCCGCACCCGGTTGCATCAGCTGCCCTCCCGCGCGGGGGGCGTGGGGGACTGAGCTCGGGTTCTGGTTCGGCCGCTGTTGAGCATTAACTGCTCGCTGCGGGCTGGAGAGCCGGTGTGCGGGTGGCACCCCGCTGCCTTGGCGCCTTCCTTCGCAAGCTCTTCACCCCTCCAAGGGCAGGCGGCCCGGTCAGTGCTCAGTTGAGGTTTTAGACGTGAGAATGCAAAAGTTTTGAGTTCCTTCTGGGCCGGCACCACAGGAGCCGAGCTCCGCGGTACCTCACAGGCGCTGTCTCGGCAGGAGGACGCGTTTTTTGCCTTGCTTTCCCGAGGAGATTGCCCAGAAGCAAGGATCACTGTGCTTTCACCCGCTGCTGGGCTGCGGTGGGTAGTATACAGGGTTTTATCTTCATCTGCTGGGATTCATCTGATGGAGTGTAACGCGTTGACTTTATACCACCACCTCCAGTGCTAGTCAGATTAGATTGTACTTCAGACCTCTCTTTTAAGCAACACAAATGGTTTTGGCGCTCTAAAGGAGGTAGCATGTAACCGAGTTCTTTGTTAAAGGAGTACTTTATATCCTCCTGCTTAGACCTTATTGTTGGTAAATCTTGCACTTCGGTGTTGAGTTGTTTTCATCAGCTGAATTTCCATGTGCACAATGTACCTTAGTGTGTAGGGTGCTTCCAGCTGTGGCCCTCTGTCCATCTGGCTGCAAGTTGTCAGTTAATGCTGGCATGTGCTTGGCAGAGCAAATCATACTGTTCTTTATTTTCTTTCTTCAAAGCCTGAAGAGGACCAAAAACTGATTTATTCTGGTAAGCTACTGCTGGATCATCATTATCTGAGAGAGTTGCTGCCAAAGGTGTGTGTGTATATATATATAAAAGAAACTTTTATGTGCTGAAACAAATCAAGAAAAGTGATTGTTTTTTGAACATGTCTCCCTTTTCATTTTTAGCATGGGGAGTTGCATGCTCTTCATCTGGTATACAAATTCAGGACTCCTGCACATGTGCAAGAATCCAGTGCACAGGTACTTACACTAAGTGAACCTGCTACTCTGAATCTTGGGCTTGTGGCTTAAAAAGGGGAAGTGGTGAACAGCTACTCTGAAGTTCACTGGTGCTGCAGTCTCTGTAATGGCAGTGTTACTTTGTGATAATTTGATAAGGAATGTGAGAATGTATAAGTTAGACAAATTGACTCTACAGTTCATCAGTAAAGGCTTTTACGGCATCTGTTAAGTATCAAAACTAATCTTGTAGCAACCCACTGCTCAGAGTAGAAGTGCTTTCTGGTAAATTAATTTTTAAGCAGAGTATGACTTACCATGTCTGAGGCTCTTTGGGACAGAGGCTGTGCTGGTGGGCAGAGGGCAGGGTATTAAAGTGGAAGTGGGTATCCCTCAGGGTGTGGGAGAAGGAAGAAGGCTGTTAGCTGAGGATGCTGTAACTGCTCTCATTAGTGCCAGCCTGTGGAGAAGAAGCCAAAGCTGAGCCTTAGTGCTTGAGCTGAGTACTTGACACTCTCCAGTGCAAATGGCCAAACCCAATTTTACTTCAAAGTGGATGTGCTGGTGTGCCTAGAGTTGTGTTTATATTGCCCCTTATAGGCAATCTGAGCTTATCCCACTCTTGTCTGATGGTTGCTAGATGTGAGCCAGTTTTGGTATGGGTATTAATGCAGATGGATTGCCACAGAACAGCTCTTGAATTCTGTGTATGGTGGTTTGTGTATGCAAGGTCAAACTTACAAAACTAAAAGTCAAACTGTCTTGAGCACAGTTCCCTCTGTGTCTTCCAGTTGTTTTTATAACCCTATGGGACCTGGCTGCATGCATAAAAGGTAACAAACACAGGTGTAGATCTGGTAACAGCAAATCAGGTTTATGTGCCAGTCACTTTTTAAGGAGCTTTAAAATGCTGATGGAGGTGCTTGTGGCATGGAGCCCAAGAACAGTGTCAGTGCTGAGGCAGTGCTGGAGGTACTGTGCAGGCCAAAGTGCATAAGTCTGTAGCAGTTACAAGAGTGCGTTCTGTGTGTTTTAACCTAATTGCATAATGCTCATGTGGTGTCCTGAATAAACCTCACTCACTGCATTGCTCTCCCTAGGTTAAAGCTGATCAGCCAAAGTTACAATCAGAAGCTAGTCAAGAGCCAGCTGTATCTTCCTCAGATGGTGAAAGACCAAGGTGCTCTTCTGGTGGCCAGTCTTCAGCAGAAGTCAGTAATAGGTATGTATGACCTTCAAAGCACTGGCTTTGTGTTGGATACCAGCTTCTTATGCCACATATATTGTCTTAAGCCCACAGAATGTGGGTCAAAGATGATGAAATTATATATAAAAGCTTTAGTGGACATGGAAGAAGCTGAAGGAAAATGCACTGCTCTGTTAATTGAAAAATCTTCCCTTTATTCATGTTGGTAAGGAGATGTCGTTAATGTTCTGGAAGGAAGCCCTGATTTTGCATTAGGGTGCGCAAAATGGCAGAAACTATTTACTTTGTCCTGTAATAAATGACTTGTGGAGTTTAAGTATTTGCTAATGAATGTGTTTAAATTTTAACCAAGGCTGGAAACAACTCAACATGCCTTCCAAAGTGTGGCTCCTGGCATCTCTGTGTATACAGCCTACAGCATGCTTCAGATGTCCTGGTTCCAGCAGATCTATGCAAGACAGTACTACTTGCAATAGTAAGTTTTCTGTCCAAAGCTACCAGTAGGAAGTAGAACTGTAATACAAGGAATAGAGAGCTGCTGGCAGTTCTTCTTTTGATGGTAGCTGATATTGTAACTTCACACTGAATGGCGTGGGAATGTTCCTGAACCTATCATGTGGTGCATGGCTTCTGGTTTAGGCCAGTGGTTTTGAATCTTGCAATCTACAGCTCTGATTCTTTTGGGAGGGCATGTGTCTGTAGAGTAACTGTAATCCTGATAATAAACCTTAGTTCCTTACTGTATTTTTTGAATGCTTAAAGTAGCATAGAGAGGCACTGACTGAAAATAGGTAACAGAGATAAAGCTGAGACTGCCAGGAATCTTCCAGACTATTTGTAGATTGCCGAAGAGTTTTTTTGCAAAGTATTGAAGTTGTTCATAAAGTGGAAGGTTCCTGGATTGACTTCCTGAAGTCACTTCTGTGTAACCATTGTCATGGATAGAACTGAGATTTGGGTTTCTGTATCCTCTAAACTTGACGCTTTCTACTTGCATGTGATCTGACTCTATTTAAAGATGGATGAACTTTCAGTGCCTGTGTTAAGTGTGAAATTATTTGACTAAGCATTATTGTGTACTTTCATGTTCCCTGGTTTCAGCTTGGCTTCTACTGCTGCGTCTGCTGACCCATCCCATGCACAACATTCTCAAGAAATTCCAGTAGCACCAGTGACAACACCGGCTCCTCTCCCAGACACATTTCCTGCACAAAATCAGCCTGGAAACCAGAATGCTGCTGCCCAGGTTAATGCAGTGGCCAACCATAACTTGCAAATGAATGCACAAGGGGGTCCCCTTATGGAGGAAGAGGAGGAGGGTGGCCATCGAGATTGGTTGGACTGGCTCTACTCGGCAACGTTGTTCTATGTGTTTGTCAACATGATCTATTTCTACTCCAGTGTCAGCAGATTCCTCCTGGTTATGGGTGGCAGTATCCTGATGTACCTGTAAGCGTATGATGTTAATATTTATTGTTGTATTAGAAAGGTTGGGATAAATCTTAGAAGCACAATAAAGATAATGGGTCCTCAGCTGATGTGCCTTGGGATGTCTTGCCTGAGAAAGATATGTCCTCTCAAATTCCTTCATCACCTGTGAAACAAGTGATGTAGGCCTCTGAATTCCTGCCAGTAGGTCTAGGAGTTAAAGCTGGAGCAGCTCAAATGATCAGTTCTGCCAACCTCTATGCAGATTTAAGAGAGTGAAGATTAATTGCTGTTGGTAGCTCTAAAGTGTAGTGTGAACAGCTTGCTTTGTGGGTTATATGTCTGTGCTGTAGAGATACAGACCTTTTAAGAAGGTCTACATGGCCATTGTTTTGGTCAAAATGCTGGTTTTCATATATTCCTTGTGCCCCTTTTCTTAGGGTGAGTACAGGGAAGTTACTCCGGGGTGCACAGAGCATGGTGACCAAGCAGGCCCTCTACCTCTGGCAGCATGCTGGATACACACCTGGATGTAATGCTGCTTATTCTGAATGCAAGATGATAGTCAGCCTTCCCCTCTTACCCCATGGCTAACAGGAGGCTTTGAAAGTGCTTGCTGGGTTAGGGCAGAAAGAGACCTTAATATGCTAACCTTGCTGTCTGCAGCTCTGAGCTGTGTTGGTGTAACAGGAAGGAGTAATGTTCAAGTAATATTAATACAAATCTATTGCCTTCCCTAGGCACCATGTTGGATGGCTTCCATTTAGGCGAAGGCCAATTCAACCCTTCCCAGGCAATGCTCCTCCTCAAGCTGCTATAAACCAGGATCAGAACAATAACTTACAGGTATTGTCTTGTTATTTTGTTTTTAAACCATGAGCATGAAAACCTGTGGAGTTTTACTTTCAGTTTACTAGTGACATGTTGTAGCAGCGACTTTTCTTTGAACTTTATTCAGAAGCTATCTTTTATGGGGGCAGAACTGCCATCCTGAGTCCTCCTTTGCTAATTCCTCTGTTCTACAGAGTATTTGAGGCTGAATGTTATCACTTAGTTGCTTCTGTCCTTCAGGATGTTGTATGGAGAGTAGCTTGTCCCAGGTTCTGTAGCTGAAGGCATGGTTTAGAGTGGTACCTTGGGGGCAGGATTTGAGTTGGTAAGCAATCAGTCTTGCATTTCAAGCTGATGCTTCTGTCTGATGTCATGGAAAGTTGTGAATTCATCCACAGTTCACCTGAGCCTGGTGCTTCATGTCTGTCCTAAGCAGTGTTCCTGGACATGCTGTGAGAGTTCACCAGTAACACCAGTGTGCAGCTTGGGTTTTTGACTTGGTGGTGGTTGTCTGGGATACTTGCACACTTTTTCTATTATGACAGAGACATTTGGGTAATAAAATGCTGTTTGACACCTGATACTTCTAATGCATTTCTGAGTTGACCTTATTCACCAAATAGCCTTTCTTTTGGCAGGGGGAGAATGCAGGTGGAGCAGATGAATCTGTGGCATCTCCTGATAATGAACAAGGCTTACAAGAGCTGCAGCAGATGAGCCCTTCATTGATGGGCACAGTGTGGGTTTTCTTCAAGACTTTCTTTGCATCCCTCCTTCCAGAAGGGCTCGGAGTGACCCACAACTGACCTGTCACCAGTCTGCTTGTTTGACACTGCAAACCAGGAGTGAAAGTGGATGACAGTTCCTCTGGCTTTCACTGACCAAGCAAATAAAACTGCAAGAAGCCTTAAGTCATTGCAGCCTAGAGACTGAGATGCTTGCCCTTAGTACAAAAAACTTTGTTCTGAAGCATTTATTAGTTACCTATGTTGAGGCTTGGCATTGTCAACTTGTGCACTAAATGCGCAGGCTCTAAGCAGGTATGCAAAAATGTTAGAGAAGCAAATTGCTGCTTCTGTGCAATGTGATTCCTGTTGGAATGTCTCAAATGCTATTTAAATTACACTGAGTGTAGGATCTAAAAAAAAAAAGATTGCTAGGTAAGCATTAGCAGATTGCAGATTTCTAGATTTATTGTTAAATTGCTTCAATAATAGTTTTAAATTTTTGTAAATATTTTCCTATGAAGGATGTATGATGCAATTTCCTTGCTGGTTTGAAGCGGAGGACTCTTAAAGTGACTTCTTAAAGCAGTTATCTTACTGGAGTTGTATAAACTTGAGGCTTAATTTTCCCCTGGCAGATTATGGAAGAACAGCATGTCCAGCTCTAACTAGCAAGAATTTATGCAAGATGTAAACTTCAGTGCTTTTGGATGCGAAGTTAAAGCAGTCTAATGCCTGTATTCAGTTTTGATGCATTCTTACTGCAGAGCAACCCCCTTGTGTTACTTCATTTTGTTCCCTATAGTTTCTGATATGGTCAAAGCCTTTGATTCCAATAAAACTTTGCAGGCATTCGTATCCACACTTGTACAGCAGTCAGAAGACTACCTGTGCAAAGCAGGATGTGATCTCACCTTGATTTTATTGTAAAATCATGATAAATGAACTGGGATGTGGAGGGAAAAAATGCCCACAGAGCCTCAAACTCGGGTCCTTGCTGAACTGTATTCTTCATGAAGCAACCTTCAGCATTTAAAGTGCCTGGGATAGCTTGCAGCTTGTGTTCGCTCACTGAAGGCTGCTGGCACACTCTGAAGAAGGTAATTCTGCAGGGGTCTGAGAAGTCTGGAGTTCCAGCCCTTGAGTCCTCTGTGTGACTAGTGATGCTGTAGTGCATTATCTTGGCTAGAAATGTGCTTCCTAGGAACAGCAGCTACTACTGAGAATTGTAGTGCTTTTCCTCTGTGCTGCCTGCAGTTGGCAAAACTGTTTGTCAAGGAGTGTCTCAGCAGGGCTGACACACAGGAGCTGGTACAAGTGGTTGTAACAGCCCAGCCAGCAGCATTTGATCTTGCTGATTCAGATTACACTGATGGTAGATGTGTGGTGTTCACCTGCAGTAGCAAGTTTAACCTTGGTGGTGTTATTTTTGGCTTTGAACAAGTTTTCTTTCTCAGCCTCTTGCCAGTTAGGTTTTTTTTTCCTGCCACACCTTCAGTTTGCTGGGGGCTGGGGGGGGGGAGGATGGGTAGAGTTTAGCAATGGATTTAAATGCTTTGAAGTAAATTGAGAGGAGATGACTTGCTAATTGGGATATACTCCGCATAAGCCTTTGAGGATGTTTGCACAAGCAGTGTTCCCTCTTTCTCTTGGTAATGGTAAGTCTACTTGTATTCAGGAAGTTTTTTCTTCAGGGTGTATCTAATCACTCAGGTGTCTCAAAATGCCTAAATCAACTGAGATGTGTGTGGGCCTGGAGGAAACCTGCCAGTTGCTTGGCAGCCAGAGCTGAATGGGTTTGGTGTGGTTTAGGCAACAAGTGCTGGATTACTTATGAACTTTACCAGAGACAGCAAAGCATCTCTTGTTGTCTTGAGGCTTTTGCTGCTCCCACAGGTAGGCAGATTGGTTTAAAACTAGCTGGAAAACTAATTAAGCATAGCTAATGCTGCTGGAGGCATGTGGTGAGGTTCCTGTCCCTTGGAGACCATTTCCTGGATGGCTTAGTGAAATGCATCTGTGGGGTGGAGGGAAGTACATCAGGGGGAACTGGGTGGATCATGTTAGTAACTGGTGTGTAATTCTGCTGCATCCTGGCAGGAGCCCTAGGAATGAGAGCAGAGCTTGGCTGAGAGCACTGGGTACCAGTGACTGGGCTAGCCTGGTGGTATGTGGAGCTGTGAGTGTGGTGTGGTCCTAATTGCTGCTAATCACTCACCAGGGATTGCTTGGCTTTGGCAGAGACAGCCTGGAAGCAAGTGGGGATGGCTGAGGTGTGGGAGTGGTGGCGGGGGACAAAGGCAGCTCAGCCTAGGTGTAGGGCAATGGGAGCAGTGAGTTATGTGAATAGTGATGGTGAGGAAGGGAAGATGGCCTGTGTGCCTGTGGGGGTGAGACAGGAGCATAGGCCTTAAGTTAGTTGACTGAATTTAGGTCAGATACTAGAATTGTATCATAGAATGGTCTGGGTTGAAAGGGACCTTAAAGCTCATCCAGTTCCAACCCCTTGCCATGGGCAGGGACACCTTCCACTAGACCAGGTTGCTCCAAGCCCCGTCCAACCTGGCCTTGAACACTGCCAGGGATGGGGCAGCCACAGCTTCTCTGGGCAACCTGTGCCAGTGATTTGAGCCTTGAAACCTCCAGAGCAAGGCTGCTGAAAGAGTGTAGGAATCCCAGAGAGATTTTCTGGGAATAACGTGACCTTGTGCTGTGACACAAATTGTGAAGAAGGGAAAGGGCCTGAAGGCTGTGGGCTTAGGAAGCTCTGTTTGTTTTGGCCACACTTCAAGTTGTGTGATTCTGCTGCTGTGATTTCCCCCTGCTCAGAGCAGACTTCTATCCTGGAAGAGCCAAAGGAGAAATGTATAGTCTAGTTTGTCTTCTCAGGCATCTTTCTTCTCGCAGAAACTTTTAACAGGCTTCCTACTTAAGGTGTCACTGAAGTCCTGTTTGTCACCAAAGGCATGCTCCTGTCCTTGACTTGTGGAACATAAATCTCATGAGAATGAGGTTGCTGCTGAGCAGATAAGCTGGGGAGGATGTGAAGGGGGAAGATGTCTGTCTGCCCCTTTTCCCCAGTCAAGTTACCAAACATGCCAACTGCATCTCCTTCACTGCATCCCAGCCTGTGCTTCCTGAGAATAGCTCTTGAAATGTCTGCTCTTATTTATGTTGCTTGAATATCAAATTGAGTGATATCATAGAGGCAACCCAGATCTGGTGCTTAGCCAGGCTCACAAACCCCTAGTGAGGGACTAGAACTCAGATAATGCTGAGCTGCCTGCCCAGGAGGGTTGGGAAATACTGGGATGTGCTGCTCCTAGGCCCATATCTTGTGTCTGCTTGGTGGCCTGTGCTGCAGAAGGACCTCCCAGTTTTCTTGTATTAGCACTGAAAATTGTATTTGCTGCTGTTCCATTCTGCGTTTGGCAGTGCAGAAACAGCCAGTGCTCTTCCAGGCTCTAACTCTGCTGCCCTGGGCAGACTCAGAGGTGAAAAGCTGAAGCTGGCCTATGCCTGCTAGTTTATTTTTACAGGTTTTGGAGGTTGCTACGGGTGATATTGGCAGGGAAGAGAAGAAATTGGGTTGGTTTCAGGAGAATTCTGTAGAAAACCATGTGGTACTTCATTGTTCACAAAAGCCTCATGGGTGGTTTACTTCCCAGTGAGAGCCTGTTAAAATCTCACCATTCACAAATAGGAGTTTGAATTTATTTGCTGCCTACCATCCAAGCTGTCACAGTTGTAATTTTTGACTGTGAGAAATAAGGTCTCTTCAAAGTTGAGTCTTTTCAACTCAAGATCCCTGCTGCTGGGGTTTGGCAAGGACAGCACAGAGTGTGTGGCTGTGGTCTCCATGGGACTGACCAGGGCCTCGTGAACAACTGGATTCAGGGGTGAGACAAGAGTTTTAGCCTTGCCCTCCTGCCACCCAGGGCTGAGCTGCAGCCTGAGCCTGGTGTGGTGCTGGGCCTGTCCTGCTGACAGAGCAGAAGGCAGTGCAGTACCTGGAGGCTATCGCAGGAAGCAGCTGCAGGGTAACACTGAGTGTTTGGGGTCAATGCAGCATGAAGATTAATGGTGCTGTGATGTACCTCTGCTCTGGACAGTCTGGGGAAAAACAACCCCAGTTACAGGACAATCCCCAGCAAGAGGGTGAGCACATGGTGTGCGTGTATGGCCTTCAGATAAAGCCTTACACAGCAAGTACTTATCAAAACGTCTTCCAGTGTCCCCTTTGCAAGCATTACGCACCAGCTTGGGCATTTTACCTTTCTCTGGCATTTCAAGCCTACCCTGCCTCCTGCTAGCTGAATATAACCTTTCTATAGGGCTTTTAAATCTAACCTGTCTCCTGCTGGCCTGACCTTGCACTGGGAGGAGGAGGCTGCTATGTCCCTACTGCCTTCACCTCTGCCTGGTTACTCCAGGGCAGGGGTTCTTTTAGCATCTCCATGTTCCACATGCTTTTGTTATTGTAGGCAGGAAGTCTCCAGCTTCCCTGTTCCTCCTGGAGGTCAATGCCCTGCAGTCCCCTGTCCTCCCTTGCTCTCAGCTCAGGTCATCTCAGCAGCAGCTTCCCAAGTGGTGATGGGCAGGGAAGCTGGCCTGTAAGGGGCTGTCCATGCACTAGATCTACCAAGACCAGCACACCAGGTCTCGGTTCTCATGTACCTACCCTGGGATACCAGTGACAAACACCCCTGTACCAGACTGCTCTGCTTCTCCCTTTCCTTCATGTTTGTATGAATTGCTGCTCTGGGCAAGAGGGTGGCTGTGTCTTCCTGGGCTCTGTTCTGCTTTCATTTACAGTGACTGAGACCAGCCCCAGTGGGGCTACTTCCCTGCTGCAGTGTCTTCTCTGGATCAGTTCCGATAAAACTCAAACTTCACAGCACACCTGAGTTTGTATCATCATCACTGGTGCTAAAGATGCTGGTAGATGTGCTTCTGTGACACCAAGCAGAACCCTGTCTCTGCCAACTTAAGTGCTTCACTGGCTCAGTGCTGGTGGCATTCACTCCTACTGTGACCCCAGCTATTAGCCATTGCACATCACATAAACAGTGATCTGTGGAGAGGGCTGGGCAGTGGGAGCCCTCAGCTGAAGAAGAGCAGAAGCCAGAGTTGTTACAGGGTTAAAGCCTCTTGAATCACAATATTTTTTTACCAGGTCTGCTGCCCTTTGCAGCTTCCTTGAAAAGAGGCCTCTTAGCAAGGGCTGTGAGGATGCCACAGTAGCTGAGGTGATAGCACAGGGCTGCCATGTGGAGCTCTGCTTGTCAGACACTCACTGCCTTCATACATGCTTCCAAATACTAAGTTATCATAGAAATCCCATCCTGGTTCCAACGCCCTGCCATGGGCAGGGACACCTTCCACTAGACCAGGCTGCTCCAAGCCCCATCCAACCTGGCCTTGAACATGCCAGGGATGGGGCAGCCACAGCTTCTCTGGGCAACCTGTGCCAGGGCCTCAGCACCCTCACAGGGAAGAACTTCTGCCTAAGATCTCACTTCAGTCTCCCCTCTGTCAGGTTAAAGCCACTCCCCCTTGTCCTGTCCCTACAGGCCCTGGTCAAATACCCTTGTTCATTGACTGTCCAGCATGGGCTCACAGCAGGCAGCCTGTCCTCAGCCACTTACCGGGATGAGGCCGCGGCGGCCGCGACAGCCGCTGGGCAGGTCAGCGGCCGCCAGTGCCCCGCGGGTACCTGAGGCCATTCACATCTCAGCTCCGGACGCAAACAGCGCAGCAGGGCGGGGACCGAACAGCGGGCCCTGGAGGAAGAGTCCTCCCTCACCCGGAGCAGGGAGCACGGAGCACGAAGTGTCTGCTAGGGAGAGGAGGGCGGCTGGCACCTCGTCTCGCTCAGGGCTCAAGTGTACCCCTGCAGCGCTGCAAGATCTCATCCTTCCTTCTCTGTCAGGCCTTGCTGGCTGAATGGCTCACAGGAGATGCTGCTCCAAGTCTTCTTTATGAAATGAGCTCGCCTTGCTCTGGAGGCTGTTCTGGGATGGGCCCCTGCAAGACAACAGGGCGCCGAGGCATGATGGGTGAGAGAGGAGTGTGTGTAGACCTGGTTTCTAGTGTCTCCCAAGTAGCAGCTGAGAGGCTAGGTGCGTGGAAGCTCCAGCTTAGTGGGTTCTTCCCCATCCTGAATGTGCCAAACCAAAGATGGCCCACAAATCCAGCCAAGAGGCAGAGAGCTCCCAAGTCCTGTGGTTCTGGAGCTCTCCAGAGATGTTGGATATGAGCGCTCACCCAGCAGTAGTAACAGGAGAAGACCCCTTCCCATGAGCATGCCTCAGTTTCCTCACAGTGGAAAGGAAATCAGTGGAATGGGAAGCAGTGAATAACAGAGGTACCATTCAAACAGGGCTTGGCTGGGGGAGAAAAAATTCTTCCCTGTGAGGGTGCTGGGGCCCTGGCACAGGTTGCCCAGAGAAGCTGTGGCTGCTCCATCCCTGGCATGTTCAAGGCCAGGTTGGATGGGGCTTGGAGCAGCCTGGTCTAGTGGAAGGTGTCCCTGCCCATGGCAGGGGACAGAACTGGATGAGCTTTAAGGTCCCTTCCAACCCAAAGCACGCTGTGATTCTATGAAGTTATTGCAGGAATGCAAAATACGGAATATTTCTGTGTGAAGAGCAAGTGATGAGCTGGCTGGAGGCAGAGCATGAGGCTGCTCCCTTGACTTTATCCCCTTCTAATCTCCATCCCCCTGCAGCTTTCTCTGCTTGCTTTGGTGCATGCATGTCCTGAGTTAAAACAGTCTTGGCAGGAGCACCAAGTCCTGCAGCCCAAGTGCCCGCTGTGGGAGGAAGGCAGTGTGACTTGAAGAGTGTTAAGGAAACTATACGAAGATTAGGAAACGTGTGATGGGTTTTGATAACTGGAGGAAGCAGGTCATGTCCTGCTTCGAATGAGTACTCCTCGGAGGTATGAAAGCAGCCTTTGCCACAGTCAAGAAGCAGTTGATCTCATCAGCGCTGTCTGCTCTGGCTGAAGCTCTGGGCTGGCAGGATGAGGCTGGGGAGCTTCAGGATCTTTCTACTGCTTGTCCACATGTCAGCAGCCTGTGAGTTCGGGCCCTTCCCTTACAGTGTCACAGGGATTGTCTGCAGAATGACCAAGCCCGCGGCATTGCTGTGTAAGTACCTGCTGTACGGGCTGCGCTTCCCTACTCCGAACTGCAAGTTAGTGACAGAATAGTCAAGAGAGTGCGTTTCTTGCTTACCTGGCTCTTGCGGAAATCGTTTATCCCATATGATGTATTAATACCTGCCTGGGAGCACTGGTTAAAGCATGGGCACCTGAACTCATTAGGCACAACTTCTCAAAAGAGCTAGAAAATAATCCCCAAGCTCTTTCCACAGCCCAAACCTTTAGCAGTGTTAGTCACTGGGGGGTGGTGTGATGGAAGAGCTAGAGCAAATGTGTGTTTGATTTCTCACTTCACTTGAGGTGGGAGCACAGAAGAGGAGAAACAAGGGTTCTCTGCTCCTGGGGTTTCTGTGCAAGGCTCTAGGGGCTCTGCAGGTAGAAGAAGAATAATTAATGCTTGTGCAAAGGGTGGGAGCAGCTCTGTCCTATCCCCTCCAACAGTGCAACATGCAAGGAAGGATGCTCAGCCAAACTCAGAGAGGGTATTTCTGCAAGGAAAAAGTCCAGTACAGGCTTGCACCTGATGCTGAGGCTGGAATCAGCTGGATAACATTAGAAAAATGGGTACAGAAACTTGAATCTCAGAAGTTTTCCTTTGGAGACCCAACAGCTGGCTGCAATACAAGCAAGCAGCAACAGAGCAAAGCACCAGGGTGAAAAAGTCAACAGCTTGTGCAGTGTAAGGATGACAGACCTTCAACCTTTCCAAAGTCTGCCCTAAGGTGTGAGTGAGGGGTGTGATTCCCTGGGAACAGCCTGGCTGGCGACTGTCCTGCCCACATGTGGCTGTCACCAGCTGCCACCAGCTCTTAAAGTCAGGTTTGGAGTTGTTTCTGTGTTTAGTATGCTCTGAAACTACTCCTAGTGCTTCCT
Source organism: Psittacus erithacus (assembly GCA_009867235.2). NCBI lineage: Eukaryota > Metazoa > Chordata > Aves > Psittaciformes > Psittacidae > Psittacus > Psittacus erithacus. The sequence goes on from WYDI02027985.1 coordinate 60,778, forward strand.
TAATCTAATGGGAACACCTTGATTGAAACTCTCCTGTAGAGCTTTAACCTAGGGTGCTGACTCAGCTTTGCAGCCAGGACAGGTTGCAATTTGGTATCTTTGCCCTTTTCTTCCAACAGTGAACCAGGAAACAGCACAGGTCATTCAAGCAGCATTCAGAAATGCCAAGTTCCCAAATATCACCGAGGAAAGATCCATACGGCTGCTCGGCAAGGTGGCTTATGGGCTGACCAAGTGAGTGTCTCTGTGTCCCCATGCCAGGGGAGGTGCGGGCTGATGCAGGGGAACAGGAACTGGCCTCAGGGGGATCTTTGATCTAGCAATTCCTGGTGAAAGCAAAGGTGTGAAGTGGGACAGTTCCACTTTTTGATCTGCTCCTTGCAGACAATTCGGACGTTGAGGTTTAGGCTGCTGAGGTATTTTTTGGGCAAACAAATGCAATGGTGTAAACATAGGATGTATTTCCTCCTGTGTCTGCGGTGAACTGAGAGCACTGCAATGAAACATACTGAGAGAGCTGGGCTTGTTCAGCCTGGACAACACTTGCTCTGGGGTAACCTTAGAGCAGCTTCCAGTGCCTAAAGGGTCTACAAGAAAGCTGGAGAGGGGCTTTGGACAAGAGCCTGTAGGGACAGAACAAGGGGGAATGGCTTTAACCTGACAGAGGGGAGACTGAGGTGAGATCTTAGGCAGAAGTTCTTCCCTGTGGGGGTGCTGAGGCCCTGGCACAGGTTGCCCAGAGAAGCTGTGGCTGCCCCAACCCCGGCAGTGTTTAAGGCCAGGCGGGACGGGGCTTGGAGCAACCTGGTCTAGTGGAAGGTGTCCCTGCCCATGCCAGGGGGCTGGAACTGGATGAGCTTTAAGGTTCCTCCCAACACAAACCAGCATTGGATTCTATGAAAACAGGGCTGTTTCTGCAGCGCAGTGCTCTGTGCGTCCTAAGAATTCCCCTTGCCTTACCCCTGACCATCGCCAGGGAGCAGCAGCGCACCGAGGCTGAGCAAAATCACTGTCGTCCTAGTGCGTGGCGCTACCCCTTATTTGCAAAAGCTCCCGAGGGTTGGCAGGGGTCCCTTAGGGACCCCGAGTGCTCATCAATAAACCCGTCTTGCCTGGTCACAGAAAGCAGCCTTGGGGTTGGTGACAAACCAGGTTTTTGTTGTTTCCAGCATACAGGTAAATGATTTGTCCATCGAGCAGAGTGAGGTGGAGCTCAAGGAGAATGATGCCATTCACATTGCCATTAAAAATGTGACAGCCTTCTTCAAAGGGACCCTGAACTATGGCTATACTGGGGCCTGGTTGTAAGTACCAGAGGGCTAGATGCTTCCGAGCACCACGGCCCCCTCTCATGCTGCTGTCCACAGGCACGTGCCACTGTGGAGGGGCTGTGCTTCTCTGGCTCTCTTCGATAGCAGCGCTGCTTACTGCCTACATGAGAAAAGGTTTTATACACTAGCAGTGTTGCTTAGCCCTATCACTGCTCTTCTCCCCCTGCTTTCTGCCTTTTTGTCCTCATCATCACCCCCTGTGTGAAGAGACAAATGGCCAAAGCATACAAGTTCTTCCCTCCCCTTTGCTGCTCTACATACTTTGAGTGGTGGAAAAAAGGGGTTTAATGCTCCTGACCTCCTGAGTGCTGCTTAAGGCAGTGCCTTGCAATGATTTAAAGCCAGAGTATCTGAATGTGCTGCTGCATGTTAGGGTTTTACACTAATGTGACTGATGTGAAAAGTGTTATAAAACCCACCCTGCGACTGTTGGGGGGTCAGGGAGAAGATGCATCCCATTTAGCATTCAGGTTGCTAAATGTTCTCTCTTCTGCCATTACAGTTTGCAGCTTTTTCATTCAGTTGATTTTGAAATCGAGTCTTCCATTGACCTCCAGATAAACATTAAGCTGAGTAAGTAACAGCTGGGGATCACAGGCTGCAAGGGTCTTTGTGTGTGTGCTTCCTCCAGAGCCACATGAAGGACTGGGCATCTGGCTCCACTCACCTCTGTGGGGACCAGGTGGCAGCTGGAGCCTCAAGTGGGTCTCTGTCACCCTGTGCACACAGGACCACATGGCCCTCAAAGAACTCATAGTTTTAATGGACCAAGCAGAAGAAGCCGGTATAAAAAATTTCTGCAAAGCCTATTCCTTGAGAAAGTCAGTAGATCTAGACTAGAAAGGGACAGAGGCAAACCTCAATAAAGGATGAGAGGGATGTGGGTTTTCACATGGGCCTCAAAATACATTTTCCTGCCTCAAAATACATTTTCCTGGTAAGGTCAGGAGAGAGCAGGATGAAGGTCTCGATGCCAGTATACTGCAATTTCCTCATGTTTTGCACTACAATGTAGTTCCCTCCCTGCTCTGGTCTGTGGGTTGTATGTACTGCCCAGGTTCTCTTGGGTGATGTTAGGAGACAACAAAGGAGCTGGTATGCAAATGAAGTGCTAAGAAGGGTGCTTGGTAAACTAGGTCAGCTGGAGCTGTGAGCAGAAACCCTCCATCCAGGCCCAAGGTAGCCTCATTAGGCTCAGCTTTGCCTGAATCTTTTGGAAACTTGGCCTGGGAGGTGTGGGGGACACTGGCTGCCCCTCTGCAGTGATGCCCTGCTCCAGGTCTGCAAAGTGCACTCGTCCTCCTCATCTTGGTAGCGAATTAGCTATTTTTAATTTTCTTTCATTCCATGCAGTGTGCCAGAAGGACCAAGTGGCTGCCGATGCCTCGGACTGCTACCTGGCTTTCCACAAACTCATGCTTCACCTGCAAGGAGACAAGGAGTGAGTCTGTCCCCCTTAAAGATCAGGCTTCACTTGCCTGGCTGCTGGTCCCCATGTGCCTCAGCCCAAGTGACACCCACGCTGGGGACTGCTGGGTGATCTCTGACCATGCTCATGTTCTGTGCAGACCAGGCTGGCTGAAGCAGCTCTTCATGGATTTCATCTCCTTCACTTTGAAGTTTGTTCTCAAGAGTGAGGTAAGATCAGACACTGCCTGTGGATGGAGGAAAGGTCAGTTTGCTATACACTCCTCTGCTCATGTATGCACACAACATAATAGCAATAGCATTTTAGTGCTTGCAAAAATAAGACAAATAAATAGAATCCACAAAACCTGCCCCCACCCCAGCTTGGATGGGGTCATAGGTTGTACTGATGCTGGAATCTCAGATGGTGCCCGACTGAAGAACAGCCCCCAGGTCTCAGCATGAGGCCCAGCTGTGCTCCACAACCCAAAGTCCTAATTCCCTCCTTTTCCTCTTGTAGGTGTGCAATGAAATCAATTTTCTTGCCCAGGTGCTGGCAAATTTTGTACATGATTTAGCAGGTAAATATCCTTGGGTTTTCTGCTTTCTTTTTTATGTGCAACTTTTAATCCTTGAGCCCAAGCAGGGAGGTAGCTAAATCCATCAAAAAACTGTATGTGGGACCCCAACCCCTCAGGCAAAAGCTAAATAAACCTTAGCAAAGTTCTGGTTTGAATTTTTCTGTATCAGGTTGATTTTTAAGGGTGATTCCACTGGTTAAAAGACATGAAATAACTCGATTCATGAATGTGGTATTTCTCCTTCATCAGGTAATGACCAGAGGTGTGGAACAACTGCAGAAGGACTGATGTTAGCTAGCACAGGAACATGCACTGGAGTATTGAGACTGAGATATTACAGTATCTGTATATACCTGCTGATGATTTTCCCATGGTTCCCAGTTCCAAATACCGGGGAAAAGGATACGGAATGTAAAAAAACCAAAAAGGAATGTAAAACTGAGAGTAGTTCCCACCATTTCCAAGGGAGTCATTGGGCAGTGGCAGGATCCAGCACTCGCACCCAAAGCAGTGGGATCCTTTAGTCACATCATAGAATCCTAGAATGGTTTGGATTGGAAAAGACCTTAAAGCTCATCCGGTTCCAAACCCCTGCCATGGACAGGGACACCTTCCACTAGACCTGGTTGCTCCAAGACCTGTCCAACCTGGCCTTGAACACTGCCAGGGATGGGGCATTCATAACTTCCTAGGGCATCTTGTTCCAAAGTCTCATCACTCCCACAGTAAAAAATTTCTTCATTATACCTAAATCTCCCCTGTTTAAGTTTAAACCCATTGCCCCTTGTCCTGTCACTACAGTCCATGATAAAGAGTCATCTCTGTGTCCTTTTGTAACTCCCAATCAACTTCTGCATCAAGTCGTAAAAGTGACTGACACATGCTGTGCCCACAGTCACATTCTGGTGTGAGGTTTTGGTGTTTTCTTCCTGCAGAAAATTTTGTCCGGGATGAAGGTATCAGCGTGGATATCTCCCTTGCATCAGTTCCTTTAATAAAAGCAAATTACCTAGAATCCCACCACAAGGTAAAGTAACCCATGCTGCTCAGAGACCAAAGGTTTTCTGGGGATGATGTTTGCAGGAGGGCTGCGAGGGGCATGCTTGCTTCCCTTTAAAGGGCCTCGTCCTGTACAAGAACTACTCCGATGTCTTCACTGATTCCGTTTTCTCCCCGTCGCTGCTGACTGAGTCCCGGATGCTTTATTTCTGGCTGTCCGAACACATCCTCAACTCTCTGGCTTCGGCAGCTTTTTTAGACAAGCGCCTGGAATTGACCATCAGAGGAGAGGAGTTGCAGGTGATTTCGGGAGTGGTTCCCTCCTTACATTGCATTGTGGTGAGACAGTGAAAAATTCCCTAACTACTGTTTTTTTTTTTTGGTGAGGGTTAGTTTCTGTAGAAGACAGAAATCTGTAATCTGTCACTAAATGTGATCCTGGTCAGAAATTTGTGCCTCTTAGCAAGAATGAGCTACCAGCAATGTTATACCTTAGAGCAGTAACACCAGCTGGTAGAAAACACACCTTCTGAACTGCAAAGTGACGTGGCTTCCTGTGAGAGTACTGAGATAGCCAAGGGGTGAGCTCAGGGGGAACTCAGCCATGACTCTGACCTGGCCACAAGCCACTCTGGCCATCCAGCCTCCCTCAGAGCTGACCATAACCTCTCTTGTGCTTTTCTACAATCTGTTTCTGGTTTGTTTCTGAAGGCGCTGTTTGAAATGGAAGACACAGAAGCACAGCGGAATGCGGTGCAGATGGTAATTTTTGGTCTTATTCAAACTGGCTTATGTCAAATGAAGAACTTTTCAAACAGATTCTGTTGCACTGTAACAACAGTGTCCTTCCTTTGACAACTTGAATCTTGAGTGGATCTGATGGGGAAAACCAGGGACTGATGGAGAAACTGTGCTTTGCAAGGATTTCTTCACCCTCCAAGCTGGCACAGTTTCCCTCCAACCCGGCTGAATTACTGGGTTTGTGTGAGCTGGAGGAAAAACTGGGGTCTACAAAAGGGATGCATTTCTGTGGCAAATTGGCATGAAACTGAGACAAAGCCTGACTCTTCTGTTGCTCCTCACTTGACCAGATTTTTCAAGGCACCTCCTACAATGACTCTGTGGCTAAGGTGTGGAGTCTTGCCCATCCCCAAATCTCTGTTCAGCCAGAAGGGACAGTCGTGAAGTCCTTGGTAGCAGTGGAGGTCAGCACTCTTCCCATGGGAGAAGAGTCCCTGATGGTTCTGTACATGGAGAAGGTCAGTTCTTGCTTCTTTTGACTGTGAAGACCTTGGGAGGGATGGGTAGCTAAACCACGGGAGGTGGAGAAGGCACATCAGTTCCTTTTAACACTCTCATCTCTTCCCTCAGCAACTAAAGCTGGGAATGATGACAGCAATCATGCTGGCTCAATGCCTCCTCTATTAGGCCAGCCCATCACTGGTGTGCAAGGTGGTAAAAGCAGCAGAAAGCTCTGATAAGCCCCCATTAACCTGTTCCAGACACAGTGAAACCCTTTAGCTGAGGTATTTTAGGAGAGAATGAAGGCACCATGGGAATGTATTTATTTTGAAACTTCAAACTTCCTCATTCCTAAATTCTAGCTCTGGCCCCTGCTTAGACAGCTCTGGAGAATGTGAAGCCCAAAATATAACCTTTTCTGCTATATATGCCTGTATGAAAGTTCCTGCTTACACTGTGTTTTACCCCAAACTCCTTTATACTGAATCTAAGGAGGCAGAAAAAAGAAATGCCAACAGCCTTGCTGTTATGGGTAACATCACAAGAAAGTGGTGTGTCTATCCAGCCTTGTAATTATGGGCTGGTATAAACACTAAACACTGCATAAAAGCAAATCCCTGCCTGAGGGTAGACCAGCCTCTTCAATTTAAAGGGTTAAACTGTAATTGAGTACAGCTCCCTCCTGTTCTCTACAAGCATCCCACACTAGCAGAGTGTTGCAGGGAAACATGCACCATTGGTCTTTGTGCTCCAGATGATCTCTTGAAAATAATTTCTGGTGGGAAACTACTGGACTAGAGGTGGTGCCCAAAACTGTGGCTCTCAGGATGTGATCTGCTCCTGGCCTGCCAGCCTCCTGGATCACAAAATGCTCCTTTTAAATGAATGTCTGCGTACAGGCAGAAGCAAGAAAATGATCCTAAATGGCCAGAAGTCAGAGATTGCTTTCTTTTTTAGTTTGGTTATAAATGCAAACACTATAGGAAGGCTACTTGTAATATCTGTGGCTGTTCTTTTCACATCCAATCTGATGATCTTCATGTTGAGCTGGATGGTCATTGGGAAACATCACCCTACATAACCATTTCCTTCCTGCATAACCAGGATTTGGTTCACAAAATGGCAAAAGCATCAGTCCTGTGAATAAACCAGTGTAGAACAACACAGACTGAGGCTGTGGGCATCAGGGAGGAGTTCACTGCATGCAAATAGAGAAGGAAAATGATGACCTTCTGTAGTAATATCTTGAGGTAAAGCCAGAAGGATGTTGAACTCTGGGTCATAGAAAGTAAACCAGAATGACCAAATGCAACTTGCTGCTATAAGGCAAGATGAGCTATGTCTCAACCCTTCTGTTCACCTTTATGCAGGAAATCACGGTCACCATCCAAGCTGCCTATGCGGAAAAGAAACTCATTTTGCACCCTTTGGACTCTAGGTTGGTACTGTGGTCTTTGGGGGGTTTCTCTGCCTCTTTCAGCCTGTATCTGAGAGCAGTATGACAAAAGGATCTCTGCAGCCCTTAGTGACTTCCCCCCTCCTTTTTTCCCTTCCCTTCAGGATACAGTTTAAAGTCTTTAACTGCACAGCTGATCCAAGTGAGGTAAGTCCTAAGAAAGTATTCTCCAGGCCACCTGTGGCAAAATGATGTATTTAAAACCTTTTTGTATGAATTTTCCGGTTTTTAGAATGACCCATCCATAAGAAACTTCCTGCAGACAATGATCTCAGTTGTTGGGATCCCAGAAGTGATTTCAAGTGAGTTTTCCCTTTGGGGAAGTGCCAGCCTACTCCATTAAAGTGTCTAACACCAGATCTCTTAAACCTAAGCACTAAAAAATACATCAATAACCCTGACAGCTTGGGGAGACCACATTACTGAAGCAACTTTCTGCTGGATTCACTTGGGGAATGGGGAACCTTATGTAAATGGCTGGTACAAAGGAAAAGTGAGTCTTCTGTCAGGCTGAAGGTTGTGGGGCATTGAGGCACAATTAGCTTTTGGCAAGAGGCAGAAAAGGTAGCAGTACATGATCAGCAGCAAGCCAGGATGGCTGTACCTGTAACTGCATTGGTTTACTGACTCCATAGGGATCGAACCAGCCTTGACTTCACTGATGAACAGCAAAGGGCTTCATCTATTTGAGATCAGAAATCCTGAGATAATCACAAGAAAGGTAAGCAGAGTTTAGAAATACCTGGATCTGAAAGCCCTTCTTGGGAGTGTGACATAAACTAATATAATACTTTTCTCTTTTCTCTTACCTTTTTAGGGATACATAATTGTACAACTTGACTTCAGCTTCCCAAATCATTTGCTTCTAGATTTTCTTCAGAATAGATTATAAAGCTGATCTCTTCTTAAAGGAGCCCAGGAACTTGTGTACAAACAGAATGATCGTGTGTGAACCAATTAAAAGATGAGCTCATTTAAATAAGTTTCAGTTTAATTTTCTTTCCTTTTCCTAAGAAATGCTCCAGTTTCTGTGCAATTGTACTTCCACGGAGCCTTTCCTCTACAACAATCTTGAATTCTGCACTTCTATTGATTCGGAGAAAACTCCAGGAACAAACTCGCTAACAAAGTTTCCATGTTGACCAGCAGGTATTCTTTATTGTGGTGCCGGGAGACACAAGGGATAGCTCCTCCTAACGTGTGTCCCCGTACTGCTACACAAGCCATCCTTATATAGCTA
>WYDI02027986.1:0-15825 GCA_009867235.2 Psittacus erithacus
TGAATCTCTTCTCTGCCCAACCTGTAGCTGTGCCTGGGATTGTTCCGACCCAGGTGTAGGACCTTGCACTTGGCATGCTTAAACTTCATAAGGTTGGCGTCAGCCCACCTCACAAGCATGTCAAGGTCCCTCTGGATGGCATTCCTTCCCTCCAGCATATCAACCGAAAATATGCTTCATCGCATTTCTGCCTGAGATATCTATCATATCTTCCTTTAGCCAGTACTTTATCCTTTGTTAGGAAAGGGTACTTTTGAATGGTGTGATGTTGCTGGTTCACTATATTGAATCTTTCAGAATCTGTTAATAATTTTTTTCAGTAATTGTTCAGTATCTCTGTTTAGAGTGTAGAATGAGAGTAATATTTGGGTTCTACTGGGTGACTGTAATATTACCAGTAAATGGAACTTTTTTACTGTCTTGGTAATTAATACATGCCTGGGATGTCAACAAAATAAGTATTAACTTGAATTTCTATGTGGGAGAAAAGGTTAAAGAGCAGCCATTCTGATTTACCTATGATTTTCCCTTATTTGATTTGACAGAAAGGTTTAACATCTCCAGATTGAGTTGGCATTGTATGACCTGGCAGCGGAGAACAAGTTAAAAAATGCATCCTGAAGTTTCTATTGATTTTAACTGAAATGTGTTAGCTAGTATTCCAAGAGAAATTGAATTGTGTAGTGTGCCACTGTGGTACATATAGTCAAACTCCCCTCCTATCTGCATAAAGGAACTCCATATTCTTTAAGTGAAATTGGTGCAAAAGTATGTTTGGTTATTTGTTTTTCTTTGGTTTATTAATTTCTTCATAATGTTAGTTATTACCTTATATTTTTAGAAAGGTTGACTCTTGTTAATTGCACTTGTCTTTAAAAGGGTATTTGCAACTCCAGCCTTGTATTAGAAGAGCCATCTTCAATTGTCCAGTTGGATTACAACCAGAAAGTGCTGCTTGTGTCTACTTTACAACGAACTCTACTTTTTTACACAGAAGAGAAATCTGTCAAGCAAGTTGGAACACAGCCCAGAAAAAAGTAACCCTCATGAAATCTTGATGCAGGCACATCTATTAATTCTAGCTTTTCAGAGTGAATTACAGAAAGAGTGATCTAAGCAGAGAAATTAATACCACACAGCAGTCCACTCATAAAAAGTTACAGTAGCTGTGTGTGCTCAGATATGAACGACAATTTACAAATATGTCAAAGTCATATTTTCAGGCCACTATTATACAGAAATATTTAAAATGTTTTCTCAGTGTTTAGACTGAAATCACTGCCAGACTTCCTCTGCAGCTGACTGTCCCTCTTGGTTTACTGTCACTTCATGTGAGCAAGCATTGTAATTGGGTCCCTCTAATGGATGATATAATACCTGATGCAAAAGCCAAGTCAGTATTCAAAGTTTTCTTGTACTCACTGAAGTGACTTCAAAAGGAAAATGTATAGCAAGCACTTATAGTTGACTTGAAAGCTAGGAACTTCTTGTATGACTTTCTGGAATCTTCTGTTGGGTAATCTTTCTTGGATATGAAGGAAGAGGGAACACAGTTTTAGAACAGCATGGCTGTATCTAAAAGTAAAGGAAAATGACTCTTGAAAGAAGACTTATAATGTATCTTTCATACAGGATGTGAATAGTGAGAGGAATGCCAAGGACCATCTTGTGTACAAGGGCTTTTCTTGGGTGAAGTAATGGTGGTTTTATGCATCAAAGGTGAAGACTTTAACAGTTGAGGTCTTTCCTCAAGTGCTTCTTGCAAGTAGAGGTAGTCAGTTTCTTAACAGTAGTTTGTAGTGTTTTGCTTGGTTTTTATTAATTTTGGGAGAAGGATGACTGCATAGTAGGATCTTTGAGATGGGCAAAGTACTGTTAAGGCTATGAAGATGATAGAAGGAGTCATTTAACTTGCCTAGTACATGTAGTGTCTGACATCTAGAAGAAAGGGAAAACTTGTTATTTGGTAACACTGTTCTTGTCTTACTGTAACCAAATTTGTACTTCAGACATTTGGCTGAATACTTCAAAGTTATTTTTGTTAATTTGCAGTTGTAAATTTGTGCCTTTTTTTTAAAAAAATTGTTTCTAAGTTGAGTATATAGCTTTCAAAATAAATTTCTTTTGCATTTTAGCACTGGCAAATTTGGAGCATGTTTTATACCTGGCCTGTGTAAGCAGAGTGACCTGACACTATTTGCTGCCAGACCTGGACTTCGTCTCTGGAAGTCTGATGTTCACGGAACTGTTCAGGCCACATTCTTACTGAAAGATGTATTTGCTGGAGGAATAAAAACTTTTGAACTGTATCCTCGTTTGGAGCCCCCTGAAAGAGGAAGTTACAGCTCCCCAGAGAAACACCTTGGGCTTGTTTCGTGCTTTTTCCGAGAAGGATGGGTGCTGACCTGGAATGAATACAGCATCTACGTACTAGACACTGTGAACCAGGTAGATTAGTCTCGTGGCTGTGTGTTTTTTCTTGGTTTTGTTCATGCTATGCCATGAAACTCTTTGAGTTATCTATTACACTTTGATGATTTAAATCCATATTTAAACCTAAAAAGCCTTTATTTTTTCCCCCTTCAAGTCGTCATTGCAGTGATATAGTCACAAACTAGCTTGATATATTATGTATAAAAATTAAATATATTTAAAGCTTTCAGTTCAGGTATTACCATCACAATCAATTCTGATACATAGCAAAACATATATAAAAAATTCAGTAATGCAAAAAGCATTTTAGGTCTATAAAATGTGACTGGAACTATGTATTTTTTCCCTTCTATATTACTGTTGGTACCTGCAAAAAAAAAAAGTGTTACATTTTATTTGGTATAGAACGAGCTGTTCACTATTTTGTTTTCTTAAAAGAGCATATGAAAGTGAGTAGGAACTAGTATCTTTTTGTCTAAAGCTACATTTGTACAGTGGCTCTTTTTTCTGCCCCCAAGTTATATATTAAGTTGTTATATTGTTGCTGCTAGTTTGGACAGAGAAAATGAATAGAGCTATGGAATTAAAATTAGTACAAAAAGGAGCTGCATCATGATTAAAGGGTGCTTTCCTGTTTCTTTTTTCTATTTTATTTTTATAAGATAAAGTCTTTATTCTCTAACAATACATGTTGATTAAATTCCAGTGAATGCTTTTGCTAAGAGTATGTAAATTTGATGCCAATTACTTCTTTCTGTGTTGATTCTTTTTATAGGCTTTGATTGGTGGCCTGGAAGGATATGGTGATATTGTGTCTGTGTCCTGTACCAACAACGAGATTTTTTTCTTAAAGGGAGATAGAAACATAATACGAATTTCAAGTAGACCTGAAGGAGTATCATCAATAGGTTTGTATAGATCAGCAAACTTTAATATGTACCTCATGGAACATGATGCCTATTGTACTTTTTACTATAAAACCCCAAACCAACCAAACAGAAAAATCCAACCCTACCCAAAACAAAACAAACCCCCCACAAAAAACATGCAGCTTATTACAAAAACCTACCAGGTTCTGTAGAGTTATTTACCAGTTTCTACAGGTTATATTTAGAGATCTGATTTATCTAATCATCTGAGCTTCTGGTTTTGGCTGCAGTGAGAATAGGAACACTAAGAAATTAATTGTTATTCCTTTTCTTTGGGGGTGGATCAGCCCCATCCAGGCATCTCTAATTTGTGTATTTGAGACCTTATTCTAAACCATAATGCAAAGCAATCTGTATTCCTGATTAGGGTTATCTCTTTACTGATCAATCTCAATTGTCTGGGTTGGAGATACCTGAATATGTTGATTCTGTGCCACCTGCATTCCAGAGGAAATCTTAACCTTCCCAGCAGTGAAAAAAGAACTGGCAAAACCCCCAAAGAACACTCACTAAAATTCCAAAAATGATTCAAGAGTTTATTTTCTTATTTGTTGCTGTCCAAGTTCAGCATCTGTGTTACTAGAACTCTCTAAAGGGGATTAATAATACTTTCTTAATGATGGTACATTCTGATTTCTTGGTCATAAAGATTGTAAACACCGTTATCCAGCATATTGCACTCACTGAAGACTGCTTATGTTTTTAAAATACTCCATCTCAGCTTTGTATTAGCAAAATGCTAGTAAATACGCTGTGAAGTCTCGCTGAATGCTAGAGAGCTTAACTTTCTTATCATTGCAAGTACTGATAGCTTTAGTCACTTAAGCTGTTCTTTGCTTCCAAACTTCTAGGTGGTGTTTATTATTTTAATCCTAACTTCCAAGTAGAGTTTGAAAGGAGCCTTCTTGAATTATATTATATTCTAATTACCACAGTAGTTTAGCTGGTATATTTTCCTTGATTTTTTTCAAAATACCGAGTATTTGAATTAAGAAGTTGAAGATACAGGGTGGCACTTCAGTGTGTCTTCCAAGCTAAAGACCTTTATCATTCTTCATACATAAACATAAATTCCAAATTTTACTAATTGAAGTTTGATACAGGTTTTGGGGTATTTCTTTTACTAAAATGATTTCATGTAGATTTACTTGCATGAATTTACACTCTGTGTGTGCATGTATGTATTTAAAATGTTGTGAGCTTAGAATATTTTTCCATTGCATAAATATTCTTTTTTTTATCAATAGGTGCATCTGTATCACCTAGCCCTTTAGTGGAAACAGATAAAAAAATGGTTACTTCCCCTTCAGTTACTGGTGATAAAAATGATTCCTTATTGAAAGATGAGCTGGAAACTCCAACACTATTGGAGAAAAGTTTTGATAGAGTGGGAGATGTGAGCAATGAAACAAGAAAAAGGGGCTGCTCTGTAGTAAGTGAATCAAGAAGCAGGAGCAGTTCAACAAATTCTGTGGACAGTGGCTCTAGCTTTATGGTATGTGCAGACCAATTTTCAGAAGCTCAGAGAGAATGTCAGCTTTCTTCACAACGGTTCAGCACAATCAGTTCTGAAGATTTCGATCAAGAACTCATTGTAAAGCCAATTAAAGTGAAAAAGAAGAAAAAGAAGAAACAAGGTAGGTCTAGCAGAACCTTCCCTGCCACTGCTCTTTATTAGAACTTGTTGCTTTTGATATTTCACACAAAGGAGTGTATGTGTTTGCCATGCTTTGTTTGTATTGCCATGCTTTGTTTGTATTGTATTGTCATGCTCTTGAGACACTTGAGTGGTTGTGGTGGGCCGTTTATGTTTAAGATAAAAGCCTGTTTTGAAAGTGATAAATTGATTAAATCTTTTTACATCTATTTGTTTTATTTTTTTAACTTTGTTCTCCTTTATTTAAACATACTTAAGGTTCTAATGTATGGGTTAATGGTAACATACAGTGGACTCTGCTTCCAGTTTTATGTTAGAATTCTATAGAATCTGTTCTAAATCATCCTATTCAGAATATCATGTCTTTGCCATGCCTTTTGTTTTGTTAAAATAGTGTGAGTACTTGTTGGTTTTAATTGTTTACTGTGTTGGTGTTGCAACTTTAAAATGTTTTGATAGTAAGACTATTTTGGCTGTATATGTAATATCTAGTGTTGAAGTTAAAAAAAAATAGTCAAAGTTTAGATTTAACTCCATTCTTCCCCCAACAATAAAAATGTTAGTTTCTTACTTCGCATCAAAGTTTAATAGATTTTATTAATTTTATTTTTCCCTCTTTTTGTTTTGTTTTATGAGAACAGAAAGTGGGACCAGGAAAAACCACAGCTCTCTGGAAGGAACACCAATTTATGAGTGTCAGCTATCTGGTGATAGTCCGCATTCTTTCAAGGCAGACTCCTTTTCCATCACTTCCAGCCTAATGAGTGGCAGCACTGATCGTTTGAGTACTGGATCTCCAGATCAGGAAAGCATGTGCAGCGTAGAGTCCCATACCATCTTGCAAGAAGATAACGGTTCAGAAACTTTCAGTGTCCTACAGTCTCCTGAGTCTGCAACTGTACTAATTAATGAAGAAAATGGAGATACGGTTGATGTACAGAAACTTCCAAACAGTGACAGTGGCATGGGTACTTCAACTGTTATAGATACTTTGACATCTGACTCTCCTCTAATCCTCACAGAAGACTTGACAAGCAGTGTTGATGGTGAATGTAACAGTAGCATGGTTTCTGTAAGCAGTGAATGCTGTCTTGGAAAGCTGAACCAAGAGGAGGAGCAGGATTTTTCTACTTTGTGTAAAATACATGAAAATCTAGGTAAAATGAAGCTGGAGGATACCGAAAAATCTTTAGAAGAGCCAGACCTTACAGACCAAATGCTTTTGGAATGTGACAGTGTACTTGGTGTTCAGACATCACTGACCCCAGAGGAAAGTGATGAAACTGGTAGGGAAGACCAACAACAACTCTCTCTAATACACAGCGCTCTGTCAGATCCTTCTGTGCTCCACTTTGACATGTGTAACCATGTTTATTCCAATAACACTTCCATTTCTGGGTGGAATTCTAAAGGTGCAGTCAAGGCTAAATCTAGTACTAGCACTGCTGAATGGGTAAGAGACACTCATGACAGTAAGACTGAGAAATCTGCCTCTAGTGATGAAGAGGATATTTATGGACATGGATTACCGTATTCATCCTCAGAGACCAGCATGCCTGAAGTTGGTGCTGGGCCTGCTTCCCAGGATGTGGCCAAGAAAAGCCCAGATGAAATGACGCTGTTAAAATCTGATCAGGTATATGTCTTCTATTTAGTTAAAATACATAATTGCAGCATTTTGAAAGAAACATTCATGTATTGCAGTCCTTTACTATGTCAGGAAAGCAATTTTTTTCTTACCTGATTTGAGTAAACAAGTAAAGCATAAAGCCAAACAGCAGTATGTACCGTAACTCTTACAAAATGCAATGTATCTCACTTTAAAAAGGTTGATGTGTGCTTACAATGTGAAGAAGCTGCACTGTCTCTATTATTCCCAGCTCAACAAAAATGCTGTCATAAACCCATCCATCAAAGAATGAACAGTAAGATCAAGTCAGAGTCTGCTCCTTGTTTGGATCTCCAGTAGCCCAAACTCTGCGTGATGCTGTTCCCATTTTCAACTGAATTCATGGGGAGTTAATGCTCATTATCTCACATGGCTGGCCCTGGTTAAGGATCGTTTTACTTGCAAATATTCAGAATAAGGATTAGTCTTTCTTTGTGCCCTAGATAGCAGTTAGTACTATTTAAAATGTTATTTTAAATTTCTTTTAAATTAATTTTAAATGTCTTTTTCTGTTATCTGTATTTCCTTCACTGTTATTTTGTGGGTGAGCATTTCCAGAAATAGTAATTCACATATGAACTATAGAAAAGAAGTACTAAAATTAATTATAAAATCTGCAAAATTGTCAAAACCACTAGGAGTTTTTGCAGAAGTCTTATGAAGGAAATACAGTTCTTCTAGGTTGGGTGTTATGTTTCTTTTAAAATCTGTAACAGCCTTGTACTGAGATCAACCAAATACTTGTTGAGTTGTGAGTTGATGGTGTCCTATGTAATAACAACTGCAACCTGAAGTGTAGACTTTAGTTTCAGGTTATGATATTCTTAGTCTCTGGAATGTTTAGGAAAGATGCACAGATACTTGCATTATGGGTCATGTATGCACTGCTTACATGACCTCATGCAAGCTATCAAAATTTAAGCTGTCAGTCTGTAAACCAAATTTCTGCGATATGTGGCTCATTTAACATATGGAGAATATCAGAGTTAGATATTTAGCTGTCTGCACTCCAGCTATCTTGTTACCTTTGCTCATCACTGGGCTACAAGACAGACTACATTTTTATGTATTCTTTTTGCATCTGCTATTTAAGTATGTGTTCTTTAATAAGAGAAGGTTTTCCACTTCTTGAAGATACATGACAGTGTGGAGGTTGGGGGTTTTATTGCTAAAACTTTTGTTCTGGCAGTCTTATTTCACAGTGCACACTATCTTAGGGAACACTGACAGATGACTTATTCATTGATGAAGTACTTACGAACCTTAAGTTTAGCACTTCTTAAATCAAAATATGGGAGCTGCTGTGCTTATATAGCCATTTTCTTGTGCAGTTTGAAGACACCTGACACTGTTCTGACTCTACAGTTTGCAGAGAGCTGGATGGGGTACTCTGGCCCTGGTTATGGCATCCTGAGCTTGGTTGTCTCAGAAAAATACATTTGGTGCCTGGACTACAGAGGCAGCCTGTACTGCAGCGCACTGCCCGCCGCGGGGCTGCGGTGGCAGAAATTCGAGGAGGGGGTACAGCAAGTGGCAGTTTCCCCTTCAGGTTGGTTGGCTTCCTCTTCTCTGTGACCCATAAATACAAAACTTGCACGTGCTTGTGCATTTCCTTTTCTTTCTTATCTTTTTATAAATAATGGATATTATTTAATTAGGTGAAACTGGTTATTTTTCTGAGATTACTGATATGGTTCAGTGCATGCATAATTTCCACATGGGCAGTTTATTATTATCTTAATACAGTATTTTCAAAACCTGCATTGTATGAGGCTTATTTCATGTAAAAGTAGTGTTGTGGGTTTTGTTGGGGTTTTTTGTTGTTGTTTTTTATTGTTTTGAAGTCATCCTGGGTGGTATGACTGCATCTTCACTACTTCTGTATACCACAGTGCTATGTTCTATTTTTAAGTGGCTGTCTTTCTAGCAGGTTCACATTGCATTTTGGGAAGTTCTCAACATTTGTGTGCCTGATTAAGATGAACTTCAAAAGTAGCAGTTCAGTGGTAGGCAGAGGTGAACAAAGATGTTTTTGTCTATACAAACCTTGGGTTTTGCTAGAGAGCTGCTTATGATTCCCAAATTTAAAATTCCTGTAAATGTAGAATTGGTTTTGTGCATGGGTTTCTTTGTTGATTTTCTTGATTAATTTTTTAATACTAAAGAAAGAAACTTAATTTTTGGTACATTTGCATATGAGCTTGTTCTGCATGGTTGGGAATGAGGATTATGTTGGATTAAAATTAAATGGGTTTTGGTTATAAACTTGCATCATATTTGGCCTTCCAGATTGTTCCAGGACTGGTGTGAAAATACAAGTTTCTCAGACATTTTCCTTACTTAGTCTCCTGCCTTGCCACTACTTTTCTTCCCTTGTCATCTAGAAAAGCATATGTCAATCTTTCCTTCTCTCTGTAGGAGAAGATTTGTTCTGTTTCAAGAAGAAAGATGTTGTATTTGAGCTTTATATGGTCAAAAAAATTTAAGAGTAGCTGTACTAGGCGAGATCATAGTTTGATCCAGCTCAGTATCTTGTCTTCAACAGTGGTCAAAACCAGATACCTGCAGAAAAGTAAAAGTAATGGTCTAACATCTATGACATTTGGCCTTGGTAGTTTCAGATTGAAATTTCTGGCAGTTGAGAGATCGCTGGCAAAAGGTTGTTTCTCTCTTTTTGTATCCCTCAGTTTGAGGAACTCACCCATTTTTTAATTGGAACCATGGCAATTTCTAACATCCATGTTTAATTGTGGATGTGTTAACCCAAGAACATGTTAACCACAAACACTAAAATGCAATCAAATGTTGCTTTGTGGAATTATTCGAAGGAAGTTCATATGACAAAGTGCTGGTCAGGTACGAACTGGCATGGATACCAGTCAGCAGTTAAGTTTGTAATTCCATTTGGTTTTCTTTTTCTGAGCTATCCTTGCTAATTCATGTGAGGGAAAAAGTTCTCAGGGTGGATTTGTGAAGTTGCATTTCTTAGTTTTCTCTGCTTGTGATGTGCTACGTAACAAGAAGGTAATACCACTGCCCACTTCAGTGTGGGGCAGTTATGATTTACTACTAGTATTTGTAAAAGGTGGAAGTACTACAATTAACCCCTTTACCTTTTTCTGCTGAGGGCATACCAACCGAGTGCAGAAGCAAAATATAGTAGGCTTATTTGGCCCTTGTATGGAACTTCTTTTGTTAGTTTTCAGTGTTTTAAGAAGAAGTGACTTGCATTTGAACATTTTAAAAATCACATGTGCTCTAATGGTAAATGTTCCTAGAAAAGTTGGCCACTGTTCTGGTCTTGCTTTAGAAAAAAACCCCAAAACTGTATTTTTAGCTCTTGCCTTTTTGGTTTAATGCTACTAGTTTGTCTTTCCCCTGGTTAGTTTAGGTGGAGGTAGAACAAGTGTCTGTTACAGTAATTGCCAAGTGATACTATGTTCTCTCTTAACTCCTTATACAGGGGCGCTTCTCTGGAAGATTGAGCAGAAGACTAACAAAGCATTTGCTTGTGGAAAAGTAACTATAAAAGGAAAACGCCATTGGTATGAGGCCCTACCCCAAGCTGTGTTTGTAGCTTTAAGTGATGACACTGCCTGGATTATCAGAACAAACGGAGATCTGTATCTGCAAACAGGTACCTGAATTAATTGCAGGCTCTTTATTTTTGTGAGCTAAGATTAATAGAGTTCAAGTCTATGGAATGGTCCCAACTTGTTTTAATCTTTTATCCACAGTCATGGCACAGAGAAACCTTTTTATCTTGAGAAATGGTTGAAAACAGTTGTGAGATTCTGTGTAATTAAGAGACTGGAGAAGCCAGTTCATGGCCACTCTGGGGTTTTTTTGTGCCACGTAGAGTACATACAATATAGAAAATTTATGACATGGAAAGGCCTTGTGATTTAACCCCAGCTGGCAACCCCAGCTTTCTTATTCGCTCTCCCATTGGTGGGGTGGGGAGGAGAATCAGAAAAAGGTAAAACTCATGGGTTGAGATAAGAACAGTTTAATAATTGAAATAAAGGAAAATTTAACAATAATAACTGTAACAAAAAAGGAGGTAACAAAAAGAGAGGGAGAGTAATAACACCCAAGAAAGACTAGTGATGCACAATACAATTCCTCACCACCTGCTGACCAATGCCCAGCCTGTCCCTGAGCAGCAATCAGTGTCTCCCAGCCACCTGCCCCCCCTGCCCTGTGTCTAACTGACTGTGCTCTTCAGAAGAAATTTAGGTGAGGGGGGAAAGTAGAGGCTGTATGTTTTGAGAAGGACAGATCTATTGGAGGTAACAGTTACCACTTGATAATAAAAGGAAAGTATGCTGAGACTTCTGATCTTGAAGTGCTTTGTAAGTATAGATGGGTGATACATATTTTATGTGACAGAGAAAGCAAAGCCAGTGGAGGAATGGAATGGGCTGTGGAGCAGCAATCTTTACAGCTGCCTTCTCATGCGATGTGAATGGGACAAGAATCGAGAAAAGGGATAGTGCAGTGGCAACTTTGAACTCATGGCCTTAGTTTTATCTGCTTCAGTGACTAGAAGAGGATGGAAAGAAGGTGTTATGCAAACAATAATCAGGCTAAATACAAGAAGCTAGGATGAAGAAATGAGCTCCAGGTTTTAGAGTTAAGGGAGAAGAGTATCAAGGACTCTTGAGCGTGCAGGCTTTGCAGAGAGCTGAGTTGGTAAGGGAAAATTACAAATAACATGATAAAAGAATTACTGGAGAAGTAAGAGGAGGACTGGCCAAGAGGGAAACATTAAGACACACTAAAGCAGGACATTTCAGAGTGGCTATCAAAATTCGTACTCATTTTCCGTTTAATTCTAGTACTCTCCTAGTGTCTCTTGTAGATTTAATTGCTGTAGCACACTACTGACATTCTTCATGAATAAGAAGACTGTTTAAATGGACAGCATCTTTTCAAAGATAATCTTATTTTAATTGTAATAGTTATAGAGAAATCAAAAGACCTGCCCAAGGTTATTTGCATAGTGACAACAAGCATGGATAGTGGTGATAAAAAGTGAATTTTTGATGCCAGTCACACAGGGCTCTGTAGACATTTGAATCGTATTTTTCTTGCTTGTGAGAGATTGGTGTGATTACATCCAGTTACATTCTGCTCTTCGAAGGGTACTAAAATTATCTTCAATGCCAAAAATAAATTCTCAGTATATGTTTCTTGTTAATGTGGCACAACCAGTGCTGGTTGTTTCTCCAGTATCTTTTTGTTCCCTCCACTGTCCTGTCTAACTTCCATGACTGAAGTGTGTGCTCAGAGGTTAGGAAATGAGCATTCTTCTTGTTATTTTGGAGTGTCAAACAGATGAGCCTGTTCACACTTGCTTGGGCAGCAGGAGAAGATTAAGCAAAGGCGATATGTCTCTTGAGGTGTTTCACATGAAGCTGTGTAAATCAAGCTGCAGTATAATTGTGAAGATCTGTCCCTCTAGATTATATGTATAAATGTGTGCAACCTACCTGTGAATCTGCCAGAACCTGTCTCCTTTCAGTACTACACACTGTCATTGCGTGCTCTTTTGTAATTGCCCTGCTGCCACTATTCAGATCGGGTTGCCTCTATCCCTAGCACGTTCTGGGTAAAAGTTCTTCCATTACTCCTTTTTCCTTTGACGTTTCTGTCAAGACTAATACAGGTTTTATAAATGGAGATTCTTGATATTGACACTAGGGGGAGAAAAGGAACAGAAATGACAGGACTTGTGTGCTCTGCAGGCTGAAGGACAGTGTTATAATTCTTAAAATATAAATTCAGCTGTGTTAGAGGAAGGGATTAATAGTTTGTAGAAAGAACAGTCAATCATGGAGATAGTGATCAAATGAAAAAAATTAGCATGTCAGCGATATACTTTCTCCTTATTTTCTTTTGTTGGGTAGCTTTTCTCTCTATTAGTTGCAAAAAAGCCGAAGTTTGTAAAGCAATCCTCATTTTTTAATTTCTAGGCCTGAGTGTGGATCGTCCTTGTGCCCGAGCAGTAAAGGTTGACTGCCCTTGTCCACTGTCGCAGGTTACTTCCAGAAATAATGTTGTGTGGGCACTGAGTGAGCAGCGGGCCCTGCTGTACCGGGAGGGAGTACGCAGCTTTTGTCCTGAAGGAGAACAATGGAAGAGTGATATTGTGAGGTAATGACACTGTGGTGGGACAGCATCATAAGCAGGATGACACAAAAAATTGTTTTCAATGCTGGAAATCCTTGGTGTTTGAAAAAGTGGAACCTGAACTCGTATGAACACGTACCGTGTGTGTTGATGACTGACTGCTATATAATGAAAGATGGTCTAGTTCCTGTTGCCATGCCATGGGCAGGGCTCCCATCCAACCTGGCCTTGAACACTTCCAGGGATGGGATTGTCTATCATTACTTTTTTTTATTAAATACTGCTTCTTTAATCTGTGCCATAATGGCTTTAATGAGCTCTCCAGATATGTGAGTGAATTTTTTCTGAGATTAAATCGCACCATTTTCTTGGTCATCCACACAGCTGAATAGACACTTCCTAGTCACAGATTTATATAAACATTCTGGGCAATCAGTATTTAGCTTTGTAGTTGAACCTACACTCTCAGTAGTTAGTTGATGATAAAGTTAAAAGCACTGAGTCTTTACTGCTGGCTTTGAGAATCTAGAATATAGTCCCTCTTGTAACATCAGCCTGAAACAAATACAAGAAGAAATTCTAGTTCTTGTTGTCATAGAATTTTATCTTCTACTAATATCCTGTTGGGAGGCTTTAACTTGTAGAACCTCCCAGCCTGATATTTAGCCCTTGAAAAGGACCTTGCTCAAATCTGAAATTTACATGTACTTTAATTAGTTTATTTAAAGAAAATATCTGCTTAACCTATGCCTTAGGTACAGTTAATGTTCTTGGGCTTTCTATTAATATTGCCCAAAGCAATCTGTCATTGTTCTTAAATTGTTGAGAAAGGTTCTCTGAAAGAAATAGCATTGTTGGCTACCTTCTAATTCTCTGATATGATCACCTGATCCTGTCGACTTTCCGAGCTTCAAAATTGTTTACTTATTCAGGAAACTTACAGTCCTAAATTCGACATTTATTTTTGCCATATAATTGAGTTTTCTGTTTATGGTCCCTGAACTGCTAGTATTGTTCTCAGAATAGGTCAAGGAAGTTGGAGGAGATACAGTTCTGAAGTTACTTTATCAAAAACTTCAAGAACACAACTTTTTATTTCTTATTTACTAAACACAGTTTTTGTTTAGTTACATTGTTATGTATCCAGGTTTCAAATCTGAAGTGACTTTTTGAAGGACTCTTTTGTTGAATTGCTTTTACTTATGCAAACTCATAAAATTTGAATTACTAAGTAACTGAAAATTTGAACTCAAATGTGGTTTTGAGCTTGGGCACACTGAGTTCAATCATTTTGAACTGCTGTTAGCATTGTAGCAGGTTCCTTAAAATGCTGTAAGCATAAATTTGAAGTAAGGTTTTTAATTTTTTTACTTGTTTGCATTTCCAGTGAAATGCAAGCTTTGGAACCAGTGTGCATAACCCTTGGAGATCAGCAGACATTATGGGCTTTGGATATCCATGGAAATCTGTGGTTCAGAACTGGTATAGTTTCAAAGAAACCACAAGGAGATGATAATCATTGGTGGCAAGTAGGCATTTTTTTATTTTGTTCTCAGTCTTTCACCTTGGGTTTATTATTTGCATTGTTTTCCCATGAGAGTCTAAGATAAAAATCAATTAATTGTTTGGTATATTATATTACTCTTATTCAAGATATTAAACCCACTGTGTGGCTGTGGCTGAAATCCTTTTTCACGTTCGCTATAAAAAAGTGGGGGAAAAAAATCTCATGGTCATCCCAAACAGCATCACAACCGTCTTCAAGAGCGCAAGAAATGCTCTCTCAGGTCTTATCAATGGTTCTTGTACCTTGGTATCTTAACAATGGAAATAGGATGTGCTGTTTAGGCAAAGCATTCAAGTCTGGCAGCTGAATGGAATCTCTTGTCTTTAGTAGAATCATAGAATAGTTAGGGTTGGAAATGACCTTAAGATCGTATAGTTCCATCCCCCCTGCCATGGGCAGGGACACCTCACACTAAACCATGTCACCCAAGGCTCTGTCCAACCTGGCCTTGGAACACTGCCAGGGATGGAGCATTCACAACTTCCCTGGACAACCCATTCCAGTGCCTCATCACCCTTACAGTAAAGAACTTCTTCCTTATATCCAATCTAGTATCATCCTTTTGTTTAGCTAGATGATACAAATGCCCATAGCATGGGGAACAAGCAAGAGGAATTAGGGATGTGTACACGTCTATGGGGGTATGATATAATAGGCATCAGAGAAACATGGTAGGATGACTCCTAGGACTGGAGTGTTGGAATGGAAGGTTACAGGCTCTTTAGAAAAGACAGGCCCGGCAGATAGGGAGAGGGAGTTGCTATTTATGTTAGGGATAGGCTGGAGAGTATGGAGCTCTGTCTGGGGACAGATGAGCAGTCAACAGAGGGTTTGTGGGTCAGGGTTAAAGGGAAAACAGCGATGGGAGACGTTACTGTGGAGATCTGTTACAGACTGCCTGATCAAGAGGACTCTGTGGATGAAGCACTCTATAGACACATAGGAACAGCCTCAATCTCGCAGGCCCTTATTCTCGTGGGGGACTTCAACCACCCTGATATCTGTTGGAGGGATGGTACAGCCTGGCACAAGCAGTCCAGGAGGTTTTTCAGTTGTGTGGAAGACAACTTCCTTCTGCAAGTAATAGAGGAGCTGACAAGGAGAGGTGCCATGCTTGACCTCGTTCTGACCAACAGGGAAGGGCTGGTTGGAAATGTGATGCTCCGGGGCAGCCTTGGTTGCAGCGATCCTGAGATGGTCGAATTCAAGATCGTCAGGACAGCGAGAAGAGCGTGCATCAAGCTCAGTGCTCTGGACTTCAAGAGAGCAGACTTTGGCCTCTTCAGGAACCTGCTTAGTAAGGTTCCATGGGATATACAGCCCTAGAGGGTAGGGGAGCCCAAGGCTGTTGGTTGATCTTCAAGGATCACCTACTACAAGTTCAGGAGTGTTGCATCCCAACTAGAAGGAAGTGCAGCAGGAGGGCCAGGAGACC
>WYDI02027986.1:21409-57465 GCA_009867235.2 Psittacus erithacus
AAACTTCATAAGGTTGGCATCAGCCCACCTCACAAGCATGTCAAGGTCCCTCTGGATGGCATTCCTTCCCTCCAGCAGAAGGATTTCATCAGGTCCCATGGACTTGTGCACATTCAGGTTCTTAAGATGGTCTCGAGCTAGGTCCTCACCTAGGTGTAAGGCTAGTGCTGTTGACTATGTTTTGATCATAAAAATTTCCTCCCGGTTTGGCTGTGGGGTAGTCAGGCTATCTGTCAGCTTCATCAATATTCCAAGTAGATTTATTTCTTTGATAGTAAGACTGTTAGAACATTCTTCATGCTAACCTTCATTCGTGTTGGAAATGAAGATAAAAGAAGTTTACACTATGCAGCATTCTTGCACCATTTTTAAAATAATTCAACTGTTTTGCAGCTTTTCCATTTTTTGAATGACAATGTTTGTGTCTTGTCTGAAAACAGACAAACAATTTTAACATCAGGGTTAGGGAAAGGCAGACATAGCTGGCAGACTTTAAGCCTCACGTACAGTTTTAGTGTGCAGTTAGTAATAAATACGTCATGGAAATAATTTGTTTGCCGGTTGCACACCAGGTTTTCCAGACCTTATGAATTGGTTCCAAATCACTAATCATACCATAGTTTAAGCACTGCTTAACGCCTTTTACCTTCATTGACCTACAGGATAGGTTTGTCCACACTCTCCTCATGTTGCTTAGTACAGTTTGAAACTTTTCTCATGGCGCCATTACTTTCCAGCAATTTAGACAATAACTTTTCAACTGAAATAGTAAATAATTTCTTGCTGTTGTCTGAAAATCTCAAAGCATTCATAAAGAAAATCAGTGTAATTGGCACTAGTTGTAATATCTGTCTTGTGAACTTGAGCAGTTCAGAAGTTCAACCTTTATGTTCAGCTGTTAGCTTTGTGGCACATGGTGGTGGTACTGCAAAAATTTGGGGTGAGGAAATTCTTCAAACACCCCATTTTTACCTGTCACTCTGTGTTAACACTTAAGTGTGAAAATGTTTTGCCATTTTTCTTCTGATTAAATGCAGATGGTAGATCACTGCATATCCGGGGTTATAAGAGCCTTTGTTTGTACTAATGGGGCTGAAGAAATTGGAGACTATTGTTATTCTTCAGGTGTATGTTTAAGTTTATTCCAGAAACATTAGGTAGAGGGAGAAGGAAGTTGCTGTAAAATGCCACTGAGAATTCTGTATGGAAGTGATGTGCTTGCCAGCATTAATGTTGAAATATGAATGTTATGTTGGTAGTATCTTCCTCTTGCCTTTATGTACTGGGAGTAGTATGTAGTAAATTATTTTTATTACAGTTCCACTATCACTATCAAGGTTTCTAAACACAGTAGAATGACCTTTAGGTTTCAACAATAAACAATGCCTCTGAATCATGCTACTTTCTCTAAACAGTAGATGAATGTGGTTAGTATGACCTTCTCCTAAGCTAAAAACGGTAGGAGGAGGGAGAAACCACAAAACATTTACATAAGGGCTGCATTTTTGAATCTCAAATTGTACTGTAGATGTAAATAATATCAGCTATGCCGAGTAGGTGATATGTGATTCTATTTAAGTCTCTGATGCTGGTTTGAATCAGAATGTTTACAGCTGAGACATCATGTGACAAAGCCATTGCTTCCAGTTATACTTTATGTTAGAAGGAATAATGAGGTTTTAAATAAGATTTTGACTTTGTAGCTGAATGTCAAGCCCCTGCCTGCAAAACAAAGTTGTTCTAGATGTTTTTATCCCAAGCAGTAGAAGATTTTTGTATACAGTTTTGTCATTTGTTTTTAACATGAAGCTGTACAATGAAAGGACATTTTTTGGTGAGACAAATTCAAATCGATGACAAGATCTGTTTACTATTACAGAAAACCAAATGATAAAGCTGTGTAGTCCTGTTGTTCCCTGTTCTTTCCCCCAGCAAGCCTTAATGACAGAGAATACTGCCTTCTGCAGAAATAAATGCTTTAAACTTGCACTCTGTGGGTTAAAATTGCGCTCCCCTCTTTAAGGAATGCTGTATCTGGTGCACTTTACAAGGAGTTGTTGCCAGATTTCACATCACTGAAGAGAGAACTGTTACCAAGAATGGGATATCCCAGGCAGCACTGGCATGTTCAATCAGCCAGCAAGGCCTATTTTTAGAATCTTGAGTTTGGAGTTTGACCAGAGCATTCCTTTTGGAGTACATCTGCACTGATTGGGTCCCTCTTTCTGTAGAATGTGTTTTCCATTACTAAGCATGGTGTTGTCCTAACACTGGGAGGAAAAACAAAATCAAATGTGATGTATATAGTCACATGGCTATTTTAAAATGAATGTGGAAGAGTAGGAGTTCCAGTTGACAGTTGGCTAGCTGGCTAGGTAGTTACTTTTAGTCCAAAACTTCAGTTATGCTTCTCTACTATCTTTGCAAACTTTTGGGTGTGATTGGGTATGGAAAAAACAACCAACCAACTGAACACCCAACCCATCCCAAAATTCCAGAACGTACTTATCTGGCAGTGTTGTTTTCATTGTGATGACTTACATATGGTTAAAGCACTGCTTTTGAAATAGGTGTAATAAATATGTATGCTGTTGAACATAAATCCAGTTGAGAATTGGCTCCTTTATTTACAGATGTGACACTGGTATGTTAACACTGAAATGCATAATCTGTATGCTCTGATATTTTTAAAGTGCTGGTAACATTAGGAATGTTCTTTGCTAAATGTGTTAGCAGATCAACACCTTCAGAAGTTGACAAGCATGGCCAGCTACAGAGAAAAGTTCATACCAGGTCATACGAAAGTTTTGTAGGCACTGATAACATTTGTCACAGAATGTTTCCCTGCTTGAATTTGGTTATTTTAATAGCATATTTTTAGTGTGTTTCCAAAATTGCAGCATCCTATGACTAAACCATTTATTTTTATAAGAGAAGTACCTCGCATAGACTACTTGCTGATTTTATTCATTGTATCCAGTGGGGATTTTTCTCTTTTAAGTTGCATTAAATTTTAATCACTTTCATGTGATTGTGTTTAAAGCTAGTTTGATTCAATCAAGTCTAAATAAAAGTTCTCATTATTAGCTGAATTCAAAAGAAAAATGCCAGGTTGCTAATAATCTCTTTGTTATTAGGTACTGTAAAACTGATCAGCTTGACCTGTGGAAATCAGCATGTTTGGGCCTGTGACACCAGTGGCGGTGTTTATTTCCGTGTAGGAACACAACCTTTTAACCCAAGTTTGATGCTTCCTGCATGGATAATGATTGAGCCACCTATACAGGTAAAATGTTGATTACAATTCTTTATAGCATAGTGGTTTAGCATTGTGAATTTGAAAAATTTTTAACGCTCATGGAAAACAATAGAGCCAGATTTTAAATGTGTAGCTTAAAACTTTGTCCCACATGTTTGAATAATTCAGGATTATAATGTACTCTGAATATACAGCCTTAGCACCATGTCATCCCAAATTACAAATAGCTTTTTTTTTTTTCCTCAAAAGTGGAAGGTTTTGTTTTCCTTTCTATTCTTAATGAAAGTTTACTCTTCTTGTAACACCCAGCTTTATAGGCACATAGTACAATGCAGCCTTGAACTGCATGTTGAGTGTCTGCCGTATGCTAGCCAGAAGTCTGGACCGGCCAACAGCACAAAGCAGAAGGTGTGGGAAGGCTTGGCTCAGGTGGCATGGCGCTGAAGTGCCTGCCTCCCTCTTCCTTTGTCCTCACCACTGTGAGTCTGGGATGCTTGACAGGGTGCTGTGTCTGGCTTTAGGGACTTTCCTTTTCATCCAGTAGTTAGTAAGCGTATAGAACAATTCCAGCTCTTTTCCCTTGTTCCCAGAATGGGCAAACTTTGTATCCGTTCTACCTGCCAGCTGGGAGGTTCGCAGGGGAAAGGCACCTCTTAAGTTACCCTGGGGACATCTTTTCTGAATATAGAGGGTGGACAAAATATATTTCTCCGGTGTTTGGTTTCCATTTTAATCTTTCTTTAAGCCTCAGTGTTTGCTTTTGTTGCTGCTGTAATACTTTGCAAGTTAAACTATGAAATGGGAGTCATATCTGTGGTGTGGGTTGGGACTGCTGTAATAGAGCTGACCTCTGACTACTGATTTAATTCTTTGCTTTTTGGTATGAAGTCAGTTGAACTGTCTGCTGACCTAACATAGTAGCACTGTGTGTGTTTGCATACTTGATTTACATTTTATAATGTTACAGAACTTCTTTTGAACATTTTGAAATAATGTGGTACTTCTGAAAGGGCATATTAAGAAATAAATCTGTGGCAGTGGAGTTGCAATAGTCTATTTGGTTTTTACATCACTTGCTTTTAGTTCTGCTTATCTGTCATTGGCCAAGTATTAGCTCCTGTGAATCTCAGGGTGTAACAGCAAAGAAGGGCAGGGAAATGAAGCTGCATATTTGCATCCATCAGTTAGCACAGCACTGGTTAGACTTGTTTTTCTGTACTGGGAATGTAGTCAGTCAGACCTGGAGAAATGGCGCCTTGTTTTGCAGAAAAGCAGAACAGACTAGTAAATAAGTACCAATATCCCTTGCAACAAGGCTTAGATAACACTGCTGGTTCTTTGTGTGTTGCAAGTGTGACTCTTTAATGTAATCTGTAAGAGACAAATTTTCCCTGCTAACAGGGGATAGGGCAGCCAGAAGAGGAGACCAGGGTACTGGGGATGATGGCTTTCATAATGTTAGTATTCTTAAAAAGGGGGCAAAACACATTCCAGTATGTTTTCCATTTAAAATAGGATTTGCCAAGAGACAGAGAATTGAACTTGTATAGTATCTTCTTACCAAAGATTTCCTTATCCAGGAAAATAGCCTGAAAAGCTGTCTGTCTGCACTGATACTGTTTTCTCTGTATTAAATGCATTCTCTACTACTCCATTGAAGCAGATGAAATTGCTCAATACAAAGGTGTTCACAAGAAATGGGGATTTGTTGTGGCTCATTATTTAGCAGTAACTTCCTTTTGTAGAATGTCTTAAAGTGGACAGGGTTGAAATCAAATTACTTCCTATTAGCTTATCTGGGAAGGTGGATGATGTTGCCTTCCAAAATGATAAACTTCTGATGCCCAGAGCAGTGTCATTCTCTTTCATGTTATCTTGCCAAGACCTGACATGGCAAATGTAATGAGTCAATATGAAAGGGCAAAAATTCAAACATTGCTTGCAAAGAAGATGAAAACTTGTGGGTTACATGCTCATTTTGAGACAATTTTAACATGTTAAAACAATACATTAAAATACTGAAGGAGCAGCCATTCATGCTTTTACAAAGGCTTAATGCAAAATAAGAAAATATGTGAGCTTTAAAATTATTTCCAAATGCTGGCTAAGTGTTTGGATAACAAATATAACTTGATGGCTGAGAAGTGGACTATTCCATGAACAATATTTGCTTATTAGAAGCACCTTACTGCTATCTGTCCTTTAACTGACTTTGACACAGTTCATGCTGCACCACTGTATCTTCAGAATAACAGAAATACTCTAAGAAGTATTTGTGAACCATTCAGTCATTTTCTGTTTGAAGAACAAAATCAAAATTGCCTTTCACTTTCTTTAAGTACAGGAGCATTCTCAAATAACGCAATTTAAAACCAACTATGGATATTTCATTCCCTAGTAAATGTCAAAGCCAATGTGACTTGCCATATCCCAGATCTCATGACTCATGAGCAGCTTGTGAGCAGCTACAGACTCTGCTTTTATGGTGTCACTTCTTGTTAAAGAAGTGCTGCAGTTGCACAGCATCCATCTTTGCAGAACTTCACAAAGATATTCAGAGGCAATAGTTCTGATGAGGTTTTACTCATGCTAAAATATGTGACTGCAATGTCAGTTCAGTCTTTTCTCTGTGATGCTTTATGGTTTGGGAGTTTTTTTATCTGGACTGAAGCCATTCTCATTTGCTACTCTTCCCTTTAAGTCTCTACTGCAGTATCTCTTGACATAAAACCAAAACAAACCAAAACATTTTATGGTCTCTGCCCTCCCTCTTCTTTATTTTATCCAACACTTCAGAAGTTGTTTGTAGCATCATTACAGTATCTTGAGCAGTAGTAGTTTATATGTAGATGTTTTCTGTGCTATATCCATTCTGTTCTGCAGTCTTAGAAGTAAAAATAATAGTGTAGCTAAGCAGTTTTTTTGAAGCTTCTTTATGGACATTGACAAAGCTGATCAAAATTCTTTGATGAAATAATTTTAGTGCAGGAAATAGAAAGTGCTTTTCATTCTATTGTTAATATATGGGATAAAACTATTATCTTAGGTAACATGTTTCAATATACATTAACTTTAATTAAAAGAATGAGCAGGAAATATAAATATTACTTATGTAGATACTATTAAGTATGCTTATATATGTGTGTGCACATACAGTTATGAAGATTTAATGCTTCATATTTTTGGCCTAAATGAATAATAATTAAAAATTAAATAGAAAATTGCTATAGTAAATAAGGCTAATTTGGATGATTATGGAGTAGAAGTTGATCAAATAAAAACACTTGTTTGAAAAAAATTCCTTCAACATTTCAGCTTCGATTTTGTCATCTTCTGACAGAGATTAGACAAAAGCTGATATTGAGAAAGCTCACTGTCTACAAGAGCTGCTTAACATAAAAACTGGCCATAATAACCACCTTCTAAGATTTACATTAAGGGATCTATCAGATAAGCCGAACTTTATTTAAGAGGATTAAAGGAAACAAAGATGAGGACAAGTATTTGTAATGAGTGACCAATCATTTATTGCTTGGAAACAATCAGTCTTAAAATAGATTAAAACATTTTATTAATTGCTGTTTGCTTAATTGTTACTCTTTGCTCTTTCATAACTGAATATCATAAAGAAAAGGATTGAAAAAGCAATTTTGGTAAATCAAAAAGTCTGTTTAAATATCCACATAGCTTGTCCAAGCAGTGGAGTAAAAGGAGCTTATGTTTGGCTGCTGTACAAAGCTTTCGTTGATCCTTCTAGTTCCTCTCAGCAGAAGAGTACTGCTTCACTTAGCTTGCCATAAAATGGTCTTGTGCAATATGTGCATTTCAAGTTAGGGAAACTCTTGATTTACCACATTTTCCGTAAACAACCTAGTGATTGTCTCTTTGTGTAACTTTATCACAGGTAAGAGAAGAGAGTAGAAATCCTTACTGATCTAGGAGGAGCTATTTTTTTCTCATTACCCCTTCCCCCCTTCTTCCTTCCCCCCCAAAAAAAAAAAGGTAATTAAAACTGTTCATGCTTTCACTGTCATTCAAAATTCTTAAGACTGTGAAGCAAATGGTAGTTAAAAATATCAATTACAGTTTAGGAAGTGTGTCTGTAATTCTGCAAAATCAATACACACTGCATTTCATTTGTTTTTAATACCTTTGTTTCTCTTAATCTGCATTTGGTGTAGAGAGGTTGGTTGGGCCTTATGGATGAGTGGTGATTTGTTAGAAATGGTTGCCATGAGCTTTTTTTCCTTTCCTCTCTTTAAATAAAATTCTAGAGAACACTTAATGCAAATCTGGAGACCTTCTTCCTCTGCCATCTGCCTTGCCTTTGCATTTTTCAGAGAGATTTCTGTTAAGGCCAGTTTTGTGTTAAGTGGTACTTACAGGAGGAAGCAGCGAGCACTCCTCAAGATCAGATTTTGCCATTGTATCTCTTTTCAGTAGGTGCCAAAATCAAAGCTGAAATGTAGGGAGGGTTTGTTTGAAATGCTCTTCAAGAACTGGATATTGGGGGATAATGATATTCTGTTGAAAATGCTTCATAACTTTTACTTCAGAATCATTTATGCTGTTTTTGAACATGGAAAACTCTGCTCTTTCTTAATGTACATGACTGTTCTTTTCGAGTCTGATTTTTCACTAGCACGAACTACTTTGCGTTACCTAGATGTTACACACACATCTAAGTGGCTATGAGTTCTGCTTAGAGTGCTGAGATGAGATGCAGAGGAAGTATCTTTTACTAGACCAGTTCTGCTTAGGTTGAAGAGGTAATACACTCATAAAACCTTCTGGTTGTCTACAGACCAGACTAGCTAGTCTGATGTGCCAGGCATGTTGCACATGTTCCGCATGTTGCTCATGCGAGGCCTCCTGAAGACATTAACAGGGAGAGAGTTTTCTTGGAGAACTGCATGTTCCAAGGTGATGTACATAAAAACTGTTTGGCAGTAGTAAGAGTAACTGTATCAAGGTGGGTTGCAAATAAGTATAGGAGATCCAGGTTACTGCAGCAGTGTATTTTGTTTAGCTGATTTAAAATACCATCATGTTTAAGTTCAAATGAGTATGATTCCTCACAGGCATGCCTTTCTTAGAAATCCTAAGCTACATAAAAGGTGCTTTAGATATCAAAAAAATGCAATTCTAGCATTTTTACTAAAGTTGCCTCACACCACAATTCCATTGCTCATTCAGTGCTTATTATTTCCATTTTGTTGATCGTTAAGAACACTGCTGTCACTGCATTACACTGTCTGTTTCTGCTTTGGAGTTCAGCTTTCTGATACTTCTTTTTAAGGCATTGCTGTCATCATGTTCAGAAAAGCATGAGTGCAGCCTGTCCCATTAGATAGCAATTATTATCAGCGCCAGAAGCTTCAGATCACAAAAAGTACACCAAATGATACACCCAAGAAACGGAGTAGACCATCATTCCATGTCCTTTTAAATATGATCTCAAGATGGTGCATTTGCTTTTTGATGAGACCAGCTTACACTGGAAACAGAAATTGTTGGATGGAGAACCTTCAGTTTTCATACTTCCATTTGTTCTGTACTAGAAGCAGCCTCATATCTGAACTCTTCCAATGTGCCCATATTTTGGTTAGCTAACACAGAATTGCATATTTAATTATTTTTTGGAGCCAATTAAGAAATATATTGAACATTAGTTGGGTAAATAAAGTAACTACAATTATCATTGAGTTTTGAGAGTTTTCCCAAATTATTCTATTCAAAAATAAAAAATGTAATAGTGAAAAAAATTCAGGGGTAAAGGATGCGTGTCTTGATTTAGCAAGCATGTGCTTTGATTTCCATGGAACTGTTCATGTGTTTGTAGGAAGTGCTAGCCTGAAGTATGCAATTAATAGGAGTATTTGAACTGTGACTTTGAGACTGTCATAAAAAATATTTACTTATGCCAGTATAAAGGAAAAGTTTGGGGGAATTTTTGTTTTGTTTTGTTTCATTTTCATTAAATTCTGCATTTTCTGAATTCTGGTTAGAGCAGCTTTTATTGTTTCTTTTTTTGCGACTAATCTTCAGCTTGCTTGATTTTAAAGCTGGGGTGGGGCTGGATCCAGTTGACAGGTTTGTAATTAGGGGTTAGCTTTTGTGAAGTAAACTGGGATAGCAAAGGTGGGTGCTAAGCTCAGAGTTTGTGGTCAGTAAAGAGCTTCTGTGAGCTAACAAGTCCACACAAAGTAAGGAGAGACACTCTGGGATGGCTACTGGACTTGGAGGTCCCTCCCCATAGTGTATTACTGTCTCCCCATTTTATGGTAAGCGGGTGAGTTGCTAACAGCCTCTATTTGCTGACCAGCCTGGCAATCAGCTGCCATTCCTGGGAGCTGGGGAGCTGGGTTGTGGGGTCTCTCCTGTTTGGATGGCCCTTCCTGTAGATCTGTGAAATAGTCTGGTTTGTAGGAAGACCCTGTCTACTGAACCCAAATTTAATGAGGCTAAGAACTAAGCAAGACAGAGGAGGTTGGACTATGTGTAGTCTAGTAAAGAGATCATCTGTCTGGGAGGCAGTGACTTCATTTCTGATCTCTGACCCCTCTAGTGCTGTTGTTTTTATCCGGTAGTTTAACACATTGCATAGCCTTGTATTTGGGGCCCATGCTTTACCTGGGACAACACTTAGTCTACAGCTTTAGCACTGGATGAGTACTACTAGATGACTAGTAATTATTGTACCCTGAGACTGAAGTTAAAAACACACGGGTGTTTTACCTTGCAAAAATGCTTTTCTTCCCATGGTTTAAGTATTTCTGTTTCAAAAACTAGAGAGGTGCGCTTTACTGGCATAGCCTGCATGAGAGGGTGTTTTACTGAATCTCATTAAAGTTGTGTTTTTTAAAAAACAAAACAAATGCCTTGTTTAAGCAAAGCTCTGAGTAACTAAGTTTTTTATTACCTCGTGCTAAATTATGTTCAGTTCATGAGAAGTTGTTGCTTAAGTGTTTACTTAATTTCTGTAAAAATTTAGTTATTCTTGTTGCAATAGTTCATTTTTTCAGTATGTTATTAAAATTACATGCAGTGGTAATTACAGCTTATCTCCTATATTACAGTTCATAATCTTAGGTATAAGACAGTGTGACCCGAATAAGTTGGGCACACCTGAGTAGGCCTGTAGTTTATATGATCTTTAAAGTGATTGCATTACTACTTTTTATTTTTCCTTTTTTCATTTCTTCTAAGGAACAGTTGTACTAAATATTTTGAAAGTATTTTATGGTTCTGTTGAGCTTTATAATGTTGCATGGTTACATGGGTTTGGTATGACCTTTCTTAGGATTTGATGCTGTATGTTGTAGTCTTTCCCATGTTTCTGCAATAAAAACCCTTGGGATGAAAAATTTAGAGTTGACAAAAGAGAGGTCAAAAAAGACCAAAGATTGGTCCTTGGCTTTGCCTTTTGTTCCTGATTGTGCTGGCTGTGTACTGAAGATAGCCAACTAAGGCCCTTGTCTATTTATTCACTAAAGGCAAAAGTGGGGCAAATGGTCATGTCATTCTAAGACTTCTGAGAAAAATAGTGCTCCAGTTTTTCAGTCAGTAAGTAATAACCTTTTTCTGACTATTCAGTGAAAGCATTGCTGAAGAACATGTAGCTTCCAGGAAGACTAAACATAGATTCATCTTTCCTGCTCCTGTGTATTGCCTTCAACTTCTCTGCAGAGAAAAAAGGGGCACTTAATTTACCAAGCTGTTCTACTCAAAGTCTGAATGTGAAACATTGTCAGTACTTCTCATTCTAGTCAATATGTTGCTCATGTTTTCTTGATATCTCCAATGCCAAAAGTGCTTAACAATCTTCATTCAAATGGAGCTCAGAAAATAATACACAAATAGTTAGGCCTGTATTAGGCAACATTGCATTCTTTATTACTCTAGTTAATAGGTTTGGATGCCTGTTAGCCATGAAAATAGTCAGATTAGTCTGATACATAGATAATGCTCAAAAGTGCGAGAAGTATCTCTGATACGACCTTCTTACAGCCTGGCCTGGACCAGCTGAAGTTGTTGGGTTTGTCTTTTGAAGGTGAGAGTATTTGTGCTGCAACCTGTTACAAAAACGATTGGGCTTGGGCAGACTGCGTATGTTCTGTTTAGTCTTCCTTATCCTGGACATTTGCAGCAGAACAGAGATAGTGGAGGTCTGCTGATTATATGGACTCTGTGTTCCTGAAAAGTGTCGTAGAAAATGTTCTGATGTCCTCTTTGTGTGCTTGTGTGTGTTTGTCCTTTCCTCCTTGACAAGGAAGTTGAACCATTGTGTTTTGGGTTCAGCTGTGATTTGAAGTAGTTATGGTAAGACAGAACTTTGGAGTAGTAGGGTGGGGGAGGTGTAGGGGTGAACACATTAGCTTTTACTTTGGGTTTTATTTGATGCTATTGTTTAAATGAAGTTCTTAGACTGAAGCTTATTTCTCCATGGTTTGCAGAAAGAACAGAAATGACTTGAACAGAATTATAAAGCTAATGGACAGCTTTACAGCTTAAATATATTTAGCACAGACACTATTTCGTGATGTTATTTAATAATTTGTCACTTAAGTGCCTCCTTCAAGTTTACTTCCTTCAATCAGCATTGTTTTCTCATCAGACATGAGGGTACTAGCAAACGATTTTGAATTGGTTTTATTTGTAGCAGACAATAAAGATACTCACAGCTGTTAGTATGTAGTTTTAAATGTTGAAAAGTACATAGTTGGTACGTGTTGCAGCCCATGGGTCTAATGGAAAATCTACAATTTCAAAAGACAGAGAGTTGTAGCTGAGGTACAAGACCAGTGGGCATGAGGATCTGTGTTCTCTTCTTGGCTAAAACAGTCAGTCTCTTGAGATACTTTGATTTTAGGAATTTTTGGCGCCACAAGTCAAATGAAAGCAGTGTTCCACCATTATTTATTAGATAACAATAAATGCATTAATGCTTTGTCAGTCTATCTCAGTGATGAGTACTGTGGATAAACCTATAAACAGTTTGGTGTGTCAGCATCTGAGGAGGAAGGCTGACAGACTGGTGACAGATTCCTTAAAATTCCACAATCTACAGTAGATTACAAATATGACACATACTGTAGTCAAGGTATGTAAATCTCATGAATGCTATTGGGAATTAAACCAGCTGAGAAAAGGCTACACTGAAATAATTTATTAATTTTCATGGTTATCAGTCTCTGAAATGTTATCAGCAGATTTACAGATTTGCACAGACCTCTACTGCTGTGAAAGAACTCTTAACTGCAGCTGTAAAGACCTGTTTCTTGTTATATAGATTATAAAATACTTAAAGCATGCTGTAAGTGTTCAGGCCACAGCCATTATGAATTTACTGTGACAAGAGGTAAACACTTCATCAGCCCTCTGCCAGCCCCAAGATTCCAGAGAAGGGCAAGTACCTAATGAGAACAGACACTTGAGAAGATAAGTCTGTCAAAGGCCTGTGACGTGAATAGACAGGATTGATTTGGTGAACCAAGTCGAACTTGGTTATAGCTGAGTCAGACACATGTCAGCACCAGAATTTTAAAAGCAAAAGACACCAGGTAACTGTTAGGTACACAGAACACCCATCTGGGACTGGGTTGTGTGCTCACAGATACATGCAGATTATGTTTCTGTATTCGTAGGTTTATACATGTGAAGAGCTGCTTGTTCTTTTGTTTATCACAGTGGAAGTTCTATGAGGCCAGAAAGCCTATCAGGCCAGAAAAGCCAGAAATGCGAGGCTTCTTTGTGAGGTGATAATGTATTTCAGGGCATCTTCCTGTCTTCTTCAGTGCCTTTATTAGGCTGCTGTGGAGAAAAGCTTTTTTTCATGTTCTTATTAGCATTTTATTTAAAGTACATATTTTGCAGGATATTTGCCATTCAGTAAATGTGTTGGCTGATTTATTTTGCTCAAAATCATCATCTTTATGATGTCTGTAAAATAATGTGGTCAGTAACACTTATTTTGAATAGTAGTAAAGGCAAATCTCTATAGAAGCAAACAGAGCAAGGACTGCAGAGTGGGAGTGGGAAACGTGTTTCACTTGGGTTTACCAACAGTGTTGTGGATACTTTCCTGCAGGTGTGGCTGCTCCCGTACTGCAGTGGTCTGCAGCAAGTTCCATGGTTTTATTCCTGTAGAATGGAGTACAGGGAAGAAGGCAGATTGCCATTTCATTGTAAAGAGAAGGCATTCAGACTGCAAATTTACTGCTTGTATATGTTGAGAAATAAAATACAAAGTTATGTTAGAAAAACTTTTGGGAAGAGGAAAATACTGCACTTTCTGCATTTCAGTGGAAGAGTTTCCTTTTCAGCTTGCAATTGTAACTACCTAACTGCGGATACTGATATTACTAGACTCAGATGCTGAACATTATCTTTACTAGTAACTTGGGAAGACATTTACTCATGTTCCTTTTCTATTTAGGAAGGGATTGACTTTTTGGAAAATGGGTAGTTTTGTACAATGACAAATGAACTGTCAGTTACATTTCTTCCTGTCTTTAGTATGTGGTAAATATTTTACTTCTCTTGCATGCTTCTGTGAAGAACAAGTGTTAGAATAGTACAAAGAGTAGTACAAAGTTTAAATACTGTGCTTAATTTTTATAGCCAGTAGGGATCAACCTGATCAGCATTCATTCAAGTCCAAATGATCAGATGTTGTGGGCAATTGATAGCAAATGGAATGTCCATGTACGAATTGGAATTACAGATGAAATGCCCGTAGGCACTGAGTGGGAACACGTACCAGGTAAAAATCAATGCATTGGTTCCTTGTTCTTCCTGCCATTTCCTCATTGTTGTGAGGTTTTTTTGTTTGTGTGGTTGTTGTTTTGAGGTTTTTTCCATGTTGCTTTTCAAATTGGATTGCAATGCCTAAATCAAATGGGTTTTTTTCCAGCCATCAAGTGTGCTTACTTGAAGGAACATAGTAAAATATTTGATAACCGTCCTTTTGTTGAGGACCTTGGTTTTACTTAAAATCATTAGCTAACTGAAATATGATTTTGTTTGTTTTATGAACTTCTATTATGTGTTATTTCAGGCTGCTGCCACTGAATTAATAAATGGTACAGTTCCCTTTCAGTTAGTTCGAAAACAGTATTCCTAAGCAATAGGAGAGTACTGTGCTGTGGGAAGTTTTGCATTTAAATGTGATACGACATATGGTTCCTATCTAGATGTGGCTAACAAAAAAACCCTGCTGCTATTTTGCACATCTTTCTATCAATCCTGGATGTGTTCTGGATTAGGTAATTACATTTTTGCCTTGCCTGTAAAGAAAACTAAATTTTACTTGTTTCTTTCTAAATAACTGTGTGTTGATGCTGTCTGCTTTTTAAAAATCTTTCACTGCATGAATGCATGCCATTTAGTTGTAGCGTACTTGCTTTCTTGGGAAGAGGAAAGAAAAAGTCCACAATGTTTAAAACGTTAACCATTTTTAGACAGATTGCTGGATTATTCCCCATGTGGTAGTAAAATACAGCAGAATCTCCAAAAGTATGTTATAAAGGTCCTCTAATTAGTTGTTGCTTGTGGCCACATAACAAGATATATCCACAACATGATGTCCTTATGGTCAGTACATGCTATGAGTAAAACGTCTGCAATTAAAAAGCTTTTTTGTTAACTAGTGCTTCATGTGCTACAAGTGGCCTGCTTTCTGATACTTGGCTTACACAGGTCCAGAAGCTCAAGATTCAAGTAGCATCTGCTCTGTTCAACTCCCCTAAAGTCAGTGTAAGGAAGTATATAGTCCTGAATTTCTCCTTGCCAATAATTTCTGAGAAAAACTCCTGGAAAACTAGGTATTTCTTTATGCCTTTTATAATGGAGAACTCTTCTTAATTATTAATATAAAAATATATAAAAACAGTTACAGTCTTGCCATCTTCTCTTAATGAACTTTTCTGCGAGTGTATTTAGTGTATAAGAAAGCCTGTGATTCTTCCCTCTTCATGTTCAATTATCTTAAGGTTTGCAGGCTTGTCAGCTGGCTATAAGTACAAGGACTGTTTGGGCACGCTGTCCTAATGGAGATGTAGCTCGTCGATATGGCATTACTGACAAGAATCCAGCAGGAGACTACTGGAAGAAAATTCCTGGAAATGTCTCACGTTTAACAGGCAAGTTGGTTCTGTCTGGCAGTCCAAAACATTGTGATGTCTGCTTTGACTTCTGCCTGATGGTGCTCTGAGAGATGTGCAGGGAGATGTGCTCAAATATGCAGGGAGAGCAGCATACTCTAAATGCTTTGTTGACCATGAGTTTCACCAAGGGTACTTTATCTCATTAGTAAAAATCTTCTCTGGGTATTATTAGGAAAACAGAATCAAATATTATTTATTTAATATTTATAATTGGAACCTGCTATCTTAATTAAAAGATGGGTAATTTATGCTTTGCAGTGACCCCTCTGGATGAACTGTGGGCAATCAGTACTTCAGGATCCCTTCTCCAGCGCCTCACTAAGACCTTTAGCCATTCCCATAGTTTGCAGAAAAATAATGACACTTCTGTTCTGCTTCACCCTGATGATTTTGAAGATGAATGGGAAGTGATATGAAGTCATGAAGCTCGTGAAGCAGTGAAAAAAAAACAAACCAGGAGGACAATTACTATAATGTATGTACAGAATGTTGGATCTAAAAGCCACTCATATTGGACCCTGTGATATTAGCACTTTCGTATTAAAAACCTGATCTGTTAACAGCCCCAAGCTGTGAGTTCTCTTGGTTGTTCCCTTGTCTCTTGGGAGACTCTTTAGGTGTGGCATACCACAGTTATTATACCATACTACTGTAGAACTTCCTTTGGAAATATAACTCTTAAATTAATCTTACTAGCAATGAAAGTGACTACTTCGCAACAGCATGCGCACTAATACATGTGTACTTATTTTGAGAAGAAATTCTGTTTCATTAAATATTTCTCTACAGCAGAAACATTAAGCATTTCTCAATTTCTTCTTGTACTTGGAACTCCAAACTGATTGGAATGCTATCTGACTGTCGTGCATATATTTAGAATTATTTTCCCTTGCAGCATGGAAGAAAATGTGGCAAAGTATTTTGTAGCAGGATCTCAGAACATCGTGATTACAGAGCATTGGTGTTTAAGTGAACTTGGTTTGATCCACTTCCATATAAATATATGCAAGGCTATACTATCCTTCCATTTGTAGAAATTTGGTTCATAATTTGACTTCATTCACAAGGGGGAAGTTTGGATTACACCAGATATCAAGGGGACTTTTGCCCATTTCTCATAGCCATCAGGAAGCTGACAAATTGTGGGGGATAAGTCCCATTTTGGAATAGGAAGAAGTTGCGTGTTGGGTTGTAGTACAAAGCAGGAATTTATAAGGCAGCTTTCACAATTCCTGTTGTGCTGTATTTGTGCCTCCAGCTAGTGCTTTAACATTTGGACTCAAATTGTTTTGAGTACCGTACTTAGATGTATTAAAAAGAAAAATGGTAATTGATAGAATTACCTATATATCCCATTGAAAATTGTGATATTGTGGGAAAATACTTAACAATATTCTGATTTTTAGCTATGTTAGCTAAATTTTGAAGTGTCTTATACTTAACAGATGTTGCAACAGAGGTGTGTGATGAACTGGGAAATAACCTAAGTTAATCATTGCAGTTTATTTTTCTTTAAGCTAAATCTTCTTTGAAAGATACCTCATCTTTTTTAAGCAATAGAAATATAGATGAGAGAACCTGAGTTCAGTATGTAGGCGGAGGAGTTATTTTGTGTTTGTTCTAAGCTTATAAATCATCAGAATGTTTTAAGCAGCTGCTAACCAATACTGTAAAAGAGCCAGTTTCAGAAAAGGCCAAGAGTTGAAAAGTGGGGATGTTTCTGTTTTGAGAACTTAATACATATAGAAAAGGATGTGTTTTCTTTTTAACCTTTGTTCTCTTTCAGAATAGTTCATGCACGTACTGCGCTAAACTTGGAACAAGCATGATGCAAGGTGAGAATATGAATCAGTGGAGAGAACCAAGTTATGTCAGTTTGGCTTTAGTAGTACTTGTGATACTGGCTGTCAGTTCTCAGTCTTATCTCTCAGTCTTAACAGGGAGTACAGATTTGTTTCCGTTTTACAAATAATATGTTTGCTTCATTGCTATCTCATCTGTATATGGAGATTACCCCAGAGGGTTTTGTTAGCCTGTCCAGCAGTGGATTGTAATGGAATCAGCTTGTGAAATAACCCAGTCTGTTTTATGCAAGCATAGCTTGGTATCTTGGAATCCCAAGAAGCTGGAATTCAACTTTAAAGTATCTTGTGGCAGACCTGAGACAATCACTTTGGAGAAGGGACATGAGTACTTCTC
This sequence comes from Psittacus erithacus, assembly GCA_009867235.2. NCBI lineage: Eukaryota > Metazoa > Chordata > Aves > Psittaciformes > Psittacidae > Psittacus > Psittacus erithacus. The sequence goes on from WYDI02027986.1 coordinate 39,035, forward strand.
TGTGCCCTGCCAAGCACCAGGTGCTCAAGTACAATGATGGTATTTAACAGTGACACTTTTGTATTACGTTTTTCAAAGTCATCTTAGTAATGGCTTGAGCTTGCTAGTTGTTTGTTTACTGTATAATACTGTACCTTGCTATGGTCATTAATATTAAATGGTGTCAAGAGCTCTTATCAGACTACTTTTTAGGGTAGTTTTATTGAAATTAGGATGGGTTTTTTACTTTTATTTCTGTATTTAGGTTTTTTGTTTTGTTTGTGCTTTGAGACAAGTGCAATAAACTAGATTTTTAAGAAATAAATTACTGTGGTAAGACTCATCTCTGGAATGATTCACAAGACAGTTCTCTGTATCTGGAAATTGTCTTGACACAGAAGACAGACATGCTTATTAAACCTCTCCCTTGCAATTACCCCAGACAATATGGTAATGACAGTGTAAGGACCTGGATATTGTAAACTTTCTATTATTTTTTTTTTATAGTGACAGGTGTATCAAACCAGCAAAATGGTCATCTTCCAAGCAAACACTTCTCATATTTGAGTATTAAGCTTATTGCCTCCATATTAAGGCGGTCTCACTGTAATAGAAGTAAACCAGTTTCTTTCCTTACATGTTGAACAAAAATTGCACTTGCATGTTAAGTGTTTTAGCTTTCAGTGAAGAATATACATGTGCAGTCACAGCTAGAAAATGTGCAAACAGAAAATAGGTGATTGTACCATCTGCTTCAGCTGCACCCTTCCTTGCATTTTAAAATATCTGAGCTCATCTCAAGACTTCCTGTGTTTCTGGTCTTTAACTGGAACTGCAGCTGGGGCTTCAAGAGAGCACCTTGGCTTCACTTCCCAGAGGGGAGGACTGTTTTCCTGACAGAATTGCGACCTGACTGACTTCACACAAGAAAGCATAGCAATGATTCATGATGGTTCTGACACTTAAACTCACTCCCAGCCACAGGAACCCTGTTCGGACTCAAATGGCAACGTCCTTGCTGGTTATCATAGCTTTTATCTTGACAAACCAGTTCAGCTGCTTCTGCTGGCTCTTGCAGGGAAATGGTAGGCTCCTTACAGCACCAGCCAATTTCTGGTATGCAGAAGTAATTCTTATGTCACAGCTTAAAGAAGTTCCGATGACTCATGCATTGGTGTGAAACAGCCATCTTGGGTATCTCAGTAACTCTTGTTTTATTTTGTCTTGCAGCAGTAAAAAGGAATAGGATAATGTTAAATGGTACAAAGAAAATCTTTCACTAGGAAGTGTCAAAGAAAATACATTAAGATGGTACAACTGTTAATAGGAAACACTGCTATACTAAGAAAATTATAATGAAGGACACTTGATTATGGACTTGGGTCATTGTGTAAACATAGCTTTATTTGTACAGATATAAAGAGTCACATTTATTAGAGTCACATTTATTACAAACTCTTTGTACCTGTACAAAGGGTATGTTTAATGTGATGGGCAAAAATCCCCCTTTCCTCCATACACAAATGTGAACATCAGGTCTGAACCCCATACCTCTTCCACATTGCTTCCCAATAGATGAGTCCTGTCAAGTGTTTCAAAGGCACTTCTTCGTTATTTCAGACTAGCAGGGCATTCTGGCTTTTCTTAAAACTCACTTTAATGAGTGAGCTGTTGCTAGTTGTTTTGCTAGAGTTGTGGATAGATTTCAAGGAAGAACCTTGAGAACTTTTCAGTAAATGTCATTCTGGGTATAAAGGCTGAAATTCAAGTGCCTGTATGCCTATTATAGCTTTGCCTTATTAATTAGAAATTAGAAGAGCATAAATCTTATATGAAGATACAGAGATCTTACTACCTTGGTGAAAAATCTCTGGTCTTCAGTTTTTACATTAACCAATTCTGTCCACATCGAAGCCTTATGTCATGAGTAGAGAGGTAAGATCTTGATTGAGGATTTCTATTGTAAAATGTGAAATTTCATTGTAAAATGTGAGATGCATGCTTCATTCATCTTGCAGCCTTCCTGAAAGTGAAAGCTGCATGTTGGAAATAGTATTATGGTGGTAAGTAGCCAGCAAAGAAAGCTGATGTTTCCCTTGCCAAACAAAGTAGATCACCCTGATAGTTTGGTAATGAGTTATTGTAGTTTAAAATAACCACACTCATATCAATAGAAGAGAACTTGTAATATAGAGGACTAGATTTTAATTACTGAAAAGTTGAAAGTTGAGTTGCAGTCATTATCTTTTATGAATTATTGCAGCCAGAGCTGCAATAATACATCCAGATAAAGATGAAAATATCTGGATAAATGATCTGCCTAGTCTGCTGAATGGGAATATCTAGGTTTATCACATAAGTAGCTGTGGATTTCTCATCACTTGAAATCAAGATAGGAAGTGAGGTTTTGGGTTCAGTGCAGGAAATGTTATAGATAATACTGTGGCTGATACCATACTGGAAGCTAGGAGGACTTACCCTTATGATTCCTTTCATCTTTGAGTTCATTTGACTAGAATCTATTTGAATAGGTCTATCGAAGTCATTGTATCAGCTATAAAGTTAAAATCATGATTGATGCTAGTGGGGAGAAGTGCTGTAGAAAAAGTCAAGATCTGTTTGAGAATCTTTATGTTCTTACAGAATGTGGCCTTTTTATATATACGTATACATACATGCATTTATAAAGGCTTTGATTTCTGTTCACTAAAAGCTAATACAATGATAATAAATACAAAAAAATACTAAATCCTCCAAACTAAAAAATGCCTTTTCTGTCTTAACCCTCAGAAATTACTAAAATATACTGACTTACCACCTGTGATTCTCTGATAGAGGTACTGAATACTGCACAATTGAATAGCACTGAGTGGAGCTGCAGTTATGAAATAATCTTTCAAACATTATTCACTATTTCTGTCCAGTATGGAAGAAAACAGTGAGTTATTTTTAACTTTCTAATTTATACCTTTCTCATAACCTCAGCTGCGATTCACTTATGGCAGATAGAAATCAAGGAAGGACCCTTCAATTTACACTACTTGTGTCTTAAATCTCATATCCAGAGAAAATATACCTAAAGATGTGTACAGAATTGTACTAACATCCTGTACTTACCATCTTGAATTTACACAAGTTTACTGCATGTTTTATTTGTATTCAGTGGGCCTATAGTCTCATTAGTATGGTGAGCCTTTGCCAGGATCTCTCTGTTGTTACGCCTAAGTAACTTGTATATAGAATGGAGAAGTGGCATAGATATTATGTCTGTTAAAGCATGAAATAATACTCGATAGGTGATCCCTTGCTGCTGTATTTTGCCTAACCATAGGCTGGATGAATTTAGCAAAGCCCTCCTGGGTCAGGTGAAAGATCAAGTTAATTAGACCTCTCCCAGAAAAAAATAAAAGACTGGGAGGAAAGTTCCAGGGAAGCCTCCAGCAGACTGCCTGGCACATGTCCCTGGCTAAGAAGTAGGGGGATGTACAAAAAAGAATGAATTTGCTTGATCTGCAGAGGAAAAAAACTGCAACTGCCAGGAAGAAATGCCACAAATCCTGGTTGTTACAGAGAACAGACCTGCCAGCTGATCATGGGAACTGCAAAGTAAGTAGGGTAATTGCTAGCATGACTGAGATTTTACTTGCTCAGCTCCACATTTGTCTTGCTAAATCTGTTCTCTACCTCAACAGATGGGTTATAGTCTGTTTTCTCTGTGAGCTGTACCCAGCACTCCAAATTGGGAATAACAAACATGTGAAGCAGGGGATCTGTGCTTCGTTCCATGGTACTATGCTGAAAGTCAGTCCTTTGGAGTTAAGGAGAACATGGAAAATGATCAGTGTAACACTTTCAAATAACAGGTTTAGCACAGTTAATTCACTTTGTAATTACTGTAATAATAATGCCAGCCTTATTAAATATTAACATTGATGCCATAGGTATTTGTGTAAGAGATCTATCAGGCTTCAGGTCTAATTAGCTGGTTACCTAAAACACTATCAGCGTGGGGTCTGTGTTTAAAACAATAGCAAAAGAATGTGATATATGTTTGTACTAAGAACGGATACATCAGAAGCTGAATCCTGTTGCTTTTAAGACCTGTTGACTTACTTTCATACTGTTCTTTGCTTAGTGGAGAAACCTTTCTCTTGTCCTTCCATGCACAACTATGTGATTATGTAGTGCCTGTGTACAGCATTCCAATGCAGGAAAACACAGGACTGTGTAGAGGCAATTTTGAACATTTTGTTTGTCAACTTTCCTTCCTTCCCTTCTTGCCACTTCTAATTGCTGTAGGACAAGAGTTGAAAGCCAGCAAGTTTTCACATTGCTTTTAACCTTGCCCATAGTCCGTTGCAGTGTTTTCCACCATTGCTGGCTGCTTGCAATATGGTAACTTCTTAAACCTCATTTTAATATAAGACTTTCAACATGGAAGGTGACAGATAGGCTTTTTTGGTGGTGGTGGTAGTTTGGGGGATGGGGGTGAATTTTTTTATTTGGTTTTTGGAGATTTTTTAATAAATGGGCGAAGGATGCCACATCTTGTCAGATGAGTTTTCAAAGCATACTAAGCAAGGGGAGCTCAGCTTTCACTTAAAAGGCCATGCTTCATTCAATCCCTATGTTTTGCAGTTATACATCCAGTGGTATCTCAAAGCCAGTTTTAGGACCAGGCTGGCATCTATCTTACTGTCACATTCAGAGACCTAAAGAATAACACTGTCTCTGCAGAACTGTACTGCTAAGAGCTAGACTTCAGTGTTTCTGATAGTACATTTGTTCCAGGCGACATGGACAGGCTCATAGCCTACATACGATTCCCTACCTTGTGAGTTCTGCCAGCTTCCATGGTGGATAATAGGAATCATTTGCAGATCTTGGCAAACTTGTGGTTTCTTAGGTCTGTCTGTAAGGATTCTTCCTTTAGGTCTAAGGTTCCTTGCTGTAGTTCCATAAGTCAGCCAAAGGCCAACACATCAGCAGAACACAGACATAAATCACATCCTCAATCAACTCTTATAAATGAAACTTCCTTTGTTCATGCTGAATTTCACCAAATTTCATGTGGGGCTTTTGTTTGGTTGGTGTTTTGGTATTTGGTTTGTTTGGGGTTTTTTTCATTTAAGAAGGTAGTGTTGAGCAGAGTAGCATAGCTCTTGTTATATCCAGCATCTACAATTTTTTAAGGACCTCAATGCGTCACAGTGACTTTCTGCTTGAGCTGGGCATTTTTGAAATCCAGTGTCTAATGGACTAAAAATTAGACTTTTCTCTGTGTACCCAGATGATTTGCATATCATTATCCTATTTTCTTTCTGCATTCAAGACTGTCATCTTTCATTACTGATCTCAGTTAGGTTTTACAAATACTAACTTGTACAGGGTGAGTAAATTTAAAATAGTGATTCCCCAAATTCTTGAGTATGTTGACCTGGGTCACCACTAAAATTCATTGCAGGTTTTCCTGTGCTTTTTTCATTCAGATTTTAATAAAAAGCACTAAAAAAGCTGCACCCTTCTGTTAACCAAATATAGTCCACTTCTCAGTGCCTGATGGAGCATCGTTTGAGAATCACAGCTCCAGAAACACTGCTGCAGTAGAAATATGTGTGTATTCTTGCTTTCCCCAAAAGAATATATAATCTGACAGCTATCAAAGTTGAGTTTATTTATTAACATTGGTGTCATTGATCTCTTGACTTATATTTAGCTGTTTTCTGAAGAGCAGATTTAAAATATCTGCATTCAGTTGTGATGTTAAGCTCAAGAAATACTGTAACAGTTATAACCATACCGGGGTGATGGAATGAGGGAAAGAGTATTGTGAAAAACTGTTTTGTGAAAACGCAGCCATGCAAGTAGGAAATATTGGAGCACTTGTCTTTCATATTGAGTCCTATAAAAATCTGTGGCTAAACTTTCACTGCAGTGGACCTGGATATGGCTTCAGGAATACAATTAGTAGGATCTAAGGCTTTGCCATATAACATCTCTACAGACAATTCTGCTTCTGTTCAGCCAAGTGAGGGATGTTTTTGGAAGCCATCCTGGGCAAGTGATTTTGCAAAATAAATACATCTACTTTGTGTAAAGGGATAGCCAGGTACTGAGTGTCTTTCTTCCTTGGCAGTGGCAGTGATTCATAAAGTTTTAATGGATGACACTGGGGGAAGGAACCATGTTTTTTTGCCTCTCTCTATCCTGATGTCTCTGCTGTAATCGGTATAAGTAAAGAATATCTTTGGGAGCTGTTCTGTGCCACTGGAAAACAGGAGCATATCTTTTCAAAAGATGATAATCAAGTCACAGGGGGACGCATGTAGTAGGTTTTGTATAGTACTTGTCATTTGTTCCTGGTTTGAGGTGAAACTTTAGCATTGCATAGTGCTAATAGTTTCATTTCCCTCTGATACTGATGTGTTGACATCTACATTACTACGAACAGCTGGAAGCACCTAAATTTCAGAAAAGATGTTCTGACAAAAACAGCATTAATAATGAACTGAGCAGGGGTAATGACGTGGGGAGGGGGACAGGAATAGAAGTCAAAGAGCCTTTAAAGAATACCTGCCTTAATCCATGGTTCCTGGGGTGAGTAGAGGTAAGATGATGGCTTCAGGGAATCCTGAAGAAAATAATTCTGACCTATGGAAGGATGAGGAAAAGGAGAATCAGGCTTAATGGCAGGAAACATTTTCTCAAAATAAGGCTTATTGGGTTGTGCTGTTTGCAGGAAATGGTGGCATTCCCATTCTGTGAAGCATTTAAGACTGGACTACTGAATAATTCCTGTAATGTCATAAAGGTATCAGAACATCTATTGGAGTTATTTAAGGCCTGTTGCTTTGCTTGATTTTTTTATGTAGGTGGTATCACCTTGTTTTCACTTCTTTAAGTACTCTTACGTCCTTTTGTGTTATGTTTGGTAGATCTGAATGGTATTAGCAGAAAGGGCTTTTGAAGGAGCAGATGTGCATGGTCCACAGATGTCATTTGGTGCTGTGGACACTTGGGACTTCTGCAAGTCAGTTCTCCAGCTATTTTAGTTTGTATATGAGAACATTCAGGGTTTATCGATGGCCTGTGTAAAAACAATGTTCTTTATCGTAGAGAAGGCACAAAAGCAACCAGCTGGCTAGTAATAGATATAACAGCACCTGTAGTAGCTGTAACATAAGTGCCATTTTGTTTGGTTGTTTCTATGGTTAGACTTACATAGTAAATCCATTTTTGTCAAGCTCTGTGCGCTGGTTTCAGTAATCTTTCTCCTCAGAAGTGATCCCTCCACAAGCGGATGCCCACATTTAATATCATCCTTTGCCTTTAACAGGTCTAAACTGTGCGGTGTAACGTTTTTACTTATTGCTGGTAATTTGCATCAAAGCCAGCCATCTGGTGTATTACTCCATGTTTCCTTGTAGCAGCACTTCCCAAAGGCATGATCAGCAGCAAACTTGTCTACCTATAGGCAGACTAGGAAGGAGGGCAGGCAAACAAGAAGCAGGACTGCAGGGTTTGCTGCTGACAGACTTACTGTGATCAGAGAGGAGTAAACCTGAGTGATGAGCAGGGTGGGGTGACCCTAGCTAACCAGAAATTCATTAGCGTGGCAAGCTTGGAGTTTACAATAAGGGTGTGGCTTGGGAGTAGCCACTCATGGTCAAGGGCAAATACATTCTACAGTCATAGAAAAGTGAGCTACAAACCAATGAAGAATTAGGTTTTCCCATTGCAGTGGCTGGGCAACTAGGAACACAGGCAAAAATGCCATGATCATTGTGCTGGAGTTTCATGTTTTAATATGACAAAGAATAGAGGTTCTCCATAGGCTCTGAGCTCAAGGCTTGCTGTCACAGTCCATGCATCCCTTCTGCCAGCTGAGCTAAAAGTTTAAAGCTAAAAGCTCAGACAGCCAAACTGGCTTTTTTTTTTTTTTTTTCCCAGGCACCAGCTAATAGAGAGAGGTACACACATCTTTCTGCCGCACTATAATGCCTAGGTCAGCAAGGCCACTTGTGGTCAACATCACATTAAAACAGTATGTTTGGTATGTGCCTCATCAGGAAGGGTGTCTCCTACAGAGTTAGCTGCATTAGTGTCAGGCTTGGATCTGAGTAAAGCTTCAGTGTGACCTAATTAATGAATAGGGCCTGGTAAGGTCACAGTCCAAAGCAGGATTTGGTTGCATAAATTTCTATGCTTTTGTTTTAAGAGGGAGTCTACACAAGATTTGTTTGGTATCTGAGCAACCAATTTTTAAAGCATCAAAACCCAAGCAGGAGGCAGGAAAGGCTTCTTTTGATTCTGGAACAAAAGACTTCCAAATACCCTCCCAGCTATGTATCCTGGGTTTGGTACAGTACAGTGCCACTTCTCCGTACGTGAACTGTAAATGCTGAAAAGATGAATAGATGCAGGTCCAGACTAACAGCTGGGATTTGTCACCTTCCAAAGCGAGTGCTCAGTGCTGCTTAGCGCTTCTGAAAGGCACAGCCTTTGCAAAGCAGAGCTTTTCTTTTTGCGTGGGAGGTGGGCAGAGCCAAGCTCTGTGTTACTCCTCCCCTCTTTGCTTGGCTTTAGCTTGGAAAGTTACTCCCTCACTGTCAGGGGCAGCAAGGTAATTCTCTCCCCTTTTTTCTCTTTCCATCATTCAGCAACAGAAGAAAAAGGATGGGAACACATCAAAGCATAGAGGATTGTGGTTCTCTCTTTGGCCCCAGTGGGCTTAGATGTGCAGTAGAGAGAAATATGTGCCTGGTAACTCCTTGGCTTGTACAGGTGAAAATGCTGTTTTACAGGTGCAGTGGAGACTATTGCAGGACAAGGTCTGCTGCTAGCTGTCTTGTGTTGAACGAGTGCCTGTGAGACTTGAGGAGTTAAAGGCCACTGCTGTGATAACCACAGGGCAATGTTGAGCCACAGACCTCTGGTGATACAGACTACTTGCTGATACTACTTGAGAAAAAACTTGAGCGCAGAAGATGGGATTTAAGTGCTCTATGTCTCTCTAAACTGGTAAGGGGAGATGTGATGTGAGTTAGATGTTCGTTGTGTGGGCAATGCATCAGTACCACAGGCATATTGTTGCTAGGCATATCTAAGCATGTATGTAAGCATATCTGATATCAAGTGGTACCAAAGAATTAAGACCTCGAGTTCTCACAGCATTCATGATACAAGTGTTGTGGTACTTGGCCCCACTGTCTTGGTGCCAAGTCTTGACAGCTTGGCTGTGCTGTCCTCACCAGCCCCCAGGTGCCTCCTACTCTGTGCTTCCCCAGGGGCCTGATCTCACTGGGGAGCTGGGACTTACCAAGCCTTTTCAACTGTGAAGGATAACTTGAATGCTGGCCATGATCTTGGCCCATTGCCATGCTGGTAGTGTGCTTCCCCTGCACCTTAGGAGCAAGGGTGTAAGCAGTGCAGGAAGGGGCAAAAAGGCAGACAGGAGTCTCAAGACAGGCTGTAGTGGGGGAGAGGGCTTTATTCCTGCAGTAAGGAATGGAGGGGAGCAGAGAGATCGAACTGACTGGAGCAAAGGGTTATGAGGAGATGCACCTTGAATCTTTCACCTAGAGCTTGATGCCATGGCCTTGATGGGGTGATAGCTTGCTGACCTGTCATGAAGGCTGGGATAATGTTGCTGGATGTGAACTGGCCATCTCTCTGGCCTGCACGTTGTACAGAGCTCCAACGCCACAGCTGGTGTTCTCCGTAGTGAAGGCAGCCTAAGGCAGCCTAGGTTATATGTACACTACCTTAGCTGTACAGCTGGCATTCCACTTTGAAGGAAATAATCTGGTTTTATGCCTCAAAATATTTGACATGATGAGTGACTTGGCAGTGACTCACCTGGACTGCCCTCCCAGCACCTCTTACCTCAGGTCCGTCTCAGAAGGTGTTTTTCTGCCAGGGGGTTCTTGGTCTAACCACAGCCCTGGTGCTGCTACTGGCAGGGAAGATGAGGTGGCAGCAAAGCTGAGTCAAACCTAGGGCATTCAAAGGAGAAGGCAAACCTGAGGGAATGCAACGCTCTTCCTGCTGGAATGTGTTTCCCCTTGCTAACAGTGAGACCTCTGCGATGCCTCTGTCAGATGGATGTGACCCAACAGCTCTCTCAGTAGTTTTCCGAAGCTCTGTGATCCTGAAGGTCCCAGGATCCCTCCTGCTGGACAAGCCTGCAAATGTGTTACGAGTGAAAGAGGCAATGTGCCCCCCTCCTTGCAGAAGTGGTGGCCAGTCACCCAGGTCACCTCTATTACTAGTTCAGGACTTCTGTCCAGCCTGCCTCTGACTATAGCCCTGTCTGTGCATGTCATTAACAAAGGACTGAAATCAGTTTGAGAGTCTGCATCCTCCTATCTTCTCACTTTGAGTCAGTAACCATCTATAGCTTTCCTTATTGCAGGAGTGGGAGAGAGTGGGAGAGCACTAACAGATGGTTTTGGAGGAAAGGATGTTCAAAAACTCGGCTCCTCAAGAGACTTCGTTCTCTCTCTCACTGTGAGTTAGAAATTACTTATCCCTTTAGGCTTTCCTCTAAAATGCTGCTTCAAATATTGTCAGGGAAATGACACTGCATTAAAAGTATGAATGTGATGTAGTATAATGTGTTTACTGTCATTTATTTGCGCCATTAAAAAGAACCACCCTGATAATTATAAAACAAAGCCTGAATATTAACAGTATGATGCCAAAAAAAAACCCTCTTGCATCAAAACAGTAATTACCACTGGGGCTGGAACAAAGGAGCAGAGGGACGGTTTTGGGCAGGAAGCTTTGCTGCCTGAGAAGGTGGAGCTGGCTGGTCTTCCAAACAGAGTCAGGGTCTGTGGATACTGCCTGGTCACTGATGTGTGAGGTGGGAGGACAGACGATTCGCTCTCAAAGCTGTGAGGCTGTGGGAGAGGAGCCATGGTGCTGTGCAGAAATCAGGGAGACAGGCAGCAGGGGGGACGCTGTCCTCTCCGGAGCTGGAAGCTGCTCCCTGCCCTGGCTGAGGCGTGCAGCCAAGTGCTTTCTGCCTGGAAGCCTCTTTTTTTCCCTTGGCCTTTTTCCATTGTTTTCTACAGAGGGACCCTAAGGGAAGGGCTTGGCTGGCCCTGATGCCTTGCTTATCTCCCTGTCGAGATACATGAAGCTTCCTGCTCTGATGTTTGCCTTAGATGGAGAGCGTAGGGAAGGGGAGACTATCCAGTGAGGTCCCCTTGTATCCCAGGCATGCAGGTATCTCGCCATGGCTCAGAATGGGTTGCATCGAACCTGAATTTGGGAATTGAACTTTTTGGGCCTAATAGGCTTTCCTTGAGGAGAAGGGTTGATTTGCACTGTGTTTCCCATTAGATTTGTAGTGCAGGGAACATAACCTCACAGTGGCTGGTGTGACTGGAGCTCACCCAGGGTCCTGATTTAATGGCACAGAGCTGAAGCCCAAGTGTGAGACAGCTGAAAGTCCCTTTCTACCTTCCCTACTTTTCTGAAGTGGGTCTCTGCCTCCTTCCATGCTGAGTCAGATCCATCCTGGTCAATTCTCACATTTGCATTTGGGAATGGTTATTTTTCCTGCAGAAGAAGGAGGCAGGGTTGATGTCAGGGGAATTTTTATGGTTTAGGGATAGACAAGAAATTGAGATGATCTGGATGGGATGTTTGCTTGGCTCAGCCACAAGTACCTCAGAGAGTATTGGATGCTGTTCTGTTTAAAAGTCTATAAAATAAGGTTGGACTTAAAGTGATGCTGCAAATCAACCAGATGTGATAGGGCCAACATGGGAATTGCTGGCCTGTGTCATACACAATTTAGACTAGATGACTAGACATTTTGACTTCAGCAGTAACTCCTTATTGTGGTGTATTTCTCGTTGTTTCAGGCTTCTGGTGATTTCTTCTGGTGATTTATGTGGTCTTTCCATTGATCAACTAAACTACTGGGCAAAGAAGTACCAATCCTTTCAGAGGCCATCAGGGCAAGTGGGGGCAACCTTTTTATCCATCTGAACTTGGATCCATTTCTTTAGCAGCAGTGAGGGATCGCTGATGTTTTTGCAAACTATTTCTGCTTTCTGCTATGACTGCTGAGTTATGTTTTGTGAGAGAGCTTTGCTTCTTCGTTCTTGTGCTACATACGCATATGTACCTTCTTGGTGGAAAGAGCAGGAGTAAATCAGTGCAAGCAGCAGCCTTGCAACACTGTAGATGTGATTCTTGTGCATGGTAGTAGAGGACAGTTTGATGTGGTCTTTGCAAGTAATACGCAGTTTCTTTTTCACACATTGTATGTGGAGGAGAAACCACTGAAGCCAGTCTAGGAATTAATGGTGATCAAACCTCAGACAGCTGCTGACACCAGCCAGTGATGGAAGTACTGTTAGTAACATAGGTGTTATGAAATTTGGGTTGCAAAGATTTACAGTGCTATTTAAATATTAAGCTCATGGCATGGGTGCTTTGTTTGCCCAGTTAGGAACACTGATGTGAAGATGGGATGATGCAATGCACAATGATTTGCTGATGCCAGTAGACTTGTTATATTGCAGGTCAAGACCCCATACTATTTGAACACCAGACACTGGGCAAATAGGGATTAGGAAATAAATCTGGCACCCTGGCCCGTTTCTAGTCTCTGTCTTTCCCTGCGTCTGTGCTGGATCTTTGTCCTTACTATTTTCAACTTCATTTTCAAACCAGCTTGTAATTAATTGCAGCCCTACCTATGGCCAGGCAGGTCTTTCTCTCAGTGCTCTCCAGCTTCCTTTTCTTCTTTACTTAATGCCTGCCTTAGTTAGCAAGACTTGTCAAGCACAATGAGCCTGTTCATTAACAGCCCTATTTTTCTCCCTCTGAAATTGTATGAAACTCTTACCTATTTGCAGCAGATCTTTGTGTGGTGCTGTGTGTTAAGCTGATGTTAGGCTTGATATTCCATATCTATGCATATTCATGAAGTGAGTGATTTTCAGATGTGCTTAATATCTGCATCTGCTGCCAAATTTAAGGTGCCACCTCTGGCAGTGCTCATACCAGGCTGTGACTATGGCAAGAACAAGGATGAAGCTTTTATGGCAGGACAGTACATCAGAGAGCAAGACTGAGACAAGTGTTATAGTAAGGAAAAGATCCCAAATCCATCTTTTAAATGAATTGCTTAAAATTACAATAGACTTGAGCTCCTTTAGCAGACTCTAGACAGGCTAAACTTTGTAACTGCTGAACTTCAGGGAGCTGCAGAGAGGGGTCAGTTGCAAAGAGTAAAAAATAAAAGTAATGAATATTTTGTTTTGAAAAAGCTTGAGCAACACATGGGAATTTACTTGTTACATTTCTTCACTGTTTTGTGATAGTTTTTTAGAGCAACTGGCTGTAACTAAGCTTTTCAGGAATGCTGGCTCAATGTGCCGCCTTACAGGCTTTGAAAGCATTTTCTGCAGATGAGTCCTTGTTTTTGCCTGTGCAGGTAAGACAGAAGCTTTTAAGTACATAACCTTACCCTGGTGCTCTCATGGTATTAGGACTTGGTGGATCTTCTTTCCCACACCTCTGGGCCATTTCCCTGACTAGCACTGGCGGTCCTCTTCTGCAGAGCCATAAGGACTGGCCAAGTTTGCTCTATTAAGCTCGCCCATGATGTTGCAACTGGCACTAACAGGCCTTTTTTGCTGGCGGTTTCTGGCAAGAAATGAGCTGTGGAGCCTGCACTCCACCATGCTCCAAAAGTAGCAGAGAACAGAAACATGCTAGCCAGTCAGTCTGAGGAAAGCTGATACCACTATTGCTTGGTCTATAAACAAAGGACTTCTGTCTCCGAAGCTGAGAAGCCCCAGACTTTTTCCAAGCTGTGACTGTTTGAAAAACAACCCTGGACCCAGTTGGGTGAGTAAGCTGTGTAGTCACTGGTGTAGTTTGCCCACAGTTTCTCTGGGCTCGGCAATAGTCTTGACTTCTGTCCTAGAGTAACAGGAGAGGTGCAGCAGTTAGCTGACTTTGAACCCATCACAACGTATTGAGGGAACCTTTTCTGTTTGTTAAAATGAGTTACCTGAGAGCAGGTGGGAGGGCCGTGGGGAATCGCAGTGGCAGCTTTGGCCTTGAATTCTTGTTTTGTTAATGGGCTCATCCTAATGTGTAGGATGTCCTGCTCAGCCTGTCATTCTGTTCCACTGTGTCATTACCCTCACAGCTTGCAGGAGTGTTTTCCAGTGCTCAGTTCAACTAACCAAGTTCCCACATCTGAATCTTATGATGCCCTTGTCAGCAAGGCGGAGAAACCTTTCTTTCCACACCCAGAGCTGTTTCTTCCTCCACCTCAAGGTACTTTTCCATGTGCAAATTAGACCTGACTGCTTTACTTCTTACCTGTTTTGTAAGATGCTTTCATACCATTATTACAAAAACAATGGGGAACATGTACTCAAATAAAGGATTTAGCAACATAGATTTTTAATTTTGGTGTTTTTTAAGTGGTTAAGCAAGTTATTTCTATTTCTGTATTTTTAATATCAACAAGGAAGTTGAAGAGAAACAGAGTTGTTCTATGCTTTCCAGCAAGAGATCTGTATTTGCTATGGTGATTAGTTTGAGCACATATCAGCTTGGTTTCTTGGGGAAAAAAGAACATTTGCTCTTCTAGGAAATATTTTCAGTGCCATTGGTCTAAGAATAGCAATCTTCTTTCTGTTGCATCTCAAATTTCAGAAGTATGGCTTATCTTTTATTGTGCATGCAGTACAGAGATTATTTCAGATGAAATACCACTCTGTTCTGCTGAAGCATGAAGAGTTTATAGTGCCTCATTCTGTGGTTGGTTGCATTGTTTTTTTCCTAACCTAAATTAATTCATGAATAAAGGAACCCAACATGGCCTCTTCTCTCTGAGCACATCAGTTCCTTGATAACCCCAATGGGAACAACAGTGCTGAAATAGTTGAAGTGGCAAACAAGTCCCTGGCTACACATTTAAGCACTGAAAAAAAACCCCACAGTTTCAGGCAACTTCCAAGAAGAGAGACAAAGCTACAGCACTGTGGCCTAGGAGATCTCTGCCCTTGCAATGCTGGTGGAGCCAGTTCAGCTCGCTCCCTGCAGAGCAGGCAGAGGCAGTGCCAGTTTTGCAGGGAAGCAAGTGGTATAACTGCCCAGAATGCTGTAAAGGTTGCTGAGCAAAGAACTGAAACTGTAGCCTTTGCTCAGGATTTTGAGGCCTTTAACACAAATGTTGGAGGCAGGATGTTACTCCTAAAGCACTTTTTGAGCTGGAGCAGCCGTGAAGCTATGTTACTTACCTTGGAGGATCTCAGAAGGGATAGGTGGAAGGCTGGATATCTAAGCCTCTCTCCGGTACCCAGAGCAGACACAAATACTGCCACTGTTCTCTCAGCTGAACTTAAGCCTTTGAATCCTCTGGGCACAGCAGAGGGCAGGCACATGGAGGCTGGCCTTCCTCATACCCCACCCTGCAGCAATCGCACAGAGCAGACTGGCTGGAGGAATGTGTGTTCAGCTGTTCTTCACCTGTCAACAAGCACCTTGGTGCTCCCAGGGAAACAGAACCTTGCAAGGAAACCAACTGCTAGCTATATTTTAAAACATATTTTCTTTTTCAGCTTCATCTCCCTGCCAGCCTTGTTTAGGGAAGTTTTAATAGCGTCTGGCTTCTCCTTGGTCTTGTGTACAAGATGCGGAAGTTTTCATTTGTGCCTTTAAAAAAAGCTTGCATCCCTGCCAAGATGTATTAGGAGAGCTGTAAAAAAGGAGTCATCATGTTCCAGGAGCACGAGGCTTATGTAACAGGGAAATCCTAATGAAAAGATACTCCCCCATCCTGCACATGATTTTAAAAGGCACATGCCACTTCAGGGGTTTCAGATGCTCAATTCTTATTTTGATCACATCTGCCACTGGTTTATTCAGATGTATTTACAAATACATTCTCCCACATCTCCTCATTTGTACATGCCATAGAATGTTTCTATAAAATGCAGTGCGGACCCCACCTCACCACAAGGATCTTTAAATAAAATATATTGTAAAGTGCTAGATAATTCTTTTAAAAAACACAGTTCTAATTAAAACAGATACTTGGCCACTGCATTAGCAGCTTCGTATACTGATACATTTTTAACACAACAGTCTATTTCTGTCAGGTGAGCAGGAGGCTCTCATACCGCCCCTCTAGCTCTCCAGTTTCAAGTCCAACGGCTTTAGAAAATGAGGCAGAGGCAGATTGTCCAGAGCCTCTGGGAAATGCTCAGGTGAAATGGTCCTGATCAAGACACGCATAGCTCTGACAAACAGTGACGGGGGAGCTAAGCCCAGCAGGCACTGGAACCTGCTCATCCCCAGGAGGTCCTGCCACCGCTGCTGGTTGTCCAACAGTTGCTGTTTCATTGCGAACTGGAGGTCCTGAGGCACGAAGAAGAAGAGGCAGTCAAGGCAGAGGAGCTTGGCACGCATGTTAGCTGTGGGTGCGTAGGAGATCTGCTGCAGCAAGGTGTCGAGAGGGGTATTCCCGGCACTGTCCTGCAGGCAGGGCGACGCACCGTGCCCAAGCAGCAGGAGCAGGCACTCGGGTCGCACCAGTTCGCAGGCCACGTGCAAGGCTGTCTTGCCACCCTCCACACGGCTGCATCCCCTGCGGTCCAGGGGGCTGGCTCTGTCACTTGGTGGGAAGGCCTGGATGGCCTTAAGGATTCGGAAGAGGACCCGGACCCGGTTGTAGCGGACAGCCATGGCCAGGTGCGGCGCCGAGGACTGACAGCAGCTGAAGCTTTGACTGGGCACAGCCAGGGCGCTCTCGGGGAACTTAGTCAGGAGGTGCCGGGCGTAGGGCTGGTGGTCGTGCACCAGCGCATAGAGAAGGGCCTCCGAGGGCGAATACACACTCACCTTGCCCCCATCCTCCCAGTGGAAGACCTCCATGGTCCGCATGTCCTCCAGGAACCAGACAGGCAGCAAGTCCCTCACCGCCTGGTAGAAGGCAAAGGAGGATTTCCTGCACTGCTTCTGGGACTGGGCCCCGCGGCCGTCGACCCACCGGACGCTCCAAGGCATGACGGGCAGCTGCGCTCCGCCGGGGGCTGCCTCCCACCCTGGCGCGCAGAGGCCGCATCGGGCCGGGACCTGCGGGAGCGGAAGGACGGTCAATCCCGAACAGCCGGAGCATCCCGCGCTGCGCCCGCTTTTCCCGCCGGCCCTCCCGCCACTGGCGAGGGGGAACACCGAGCCGCGGCGGCACCGGACACACCCCCGGGGTAGGGGACACCCATACCGCTGCGCACGGAAGCTCCCTCCCCGCTGTGCACGGGACTCCCGTATCCCCGGCGGCGCACGGGACCCGCCTCCCCGCGGTGCGCAGGACGCCTGTGCCCGGGAAGCCGCGCTGCCGGCGCTCACCTCCCGCTGGCCCCGCGGTGCTCGCTGCCCGGGGCCGCCGCCGCCGCCGCAGTGGAGCGGCGCTCAGAGAGGCACGAGCTCGGCGCGCCGCCGCGGGAGCCCTTTTATCCCCACCCTCCGGCCCGGGCGGTGAAGGTCGGTCAGGACCGGGGAACTGTCCAGCCGCCGCCGATTGGCGGCCGTCCCGGTGCCCCCGGGCGCCCATTGGCTGAGCGCAGGGACGGGGCCCGGCACCCGCGCGTGCGTCACGGGAGGCGAAGTTCCAAGAAACTTGGCTGCCGCGGCCGGGGCGGGCGGGGCCGGGGCTTGGCCGGGGGTGCGCGGAGCCAGGGAGGGCGGGACCGCGGCATGGCGTCCGGTGGGGACGTGCGGGAGTCGGGGGCATGGGAGCCAGGGGTGTGGGGTCCTGGGAACATGGGGTCCTGCGTCTGTGAGGGCCAGGGCGCGCAGGGACCTGGACACATGAGCTCCTGGGAGCACAGTGTCTGGACCGCAGGGAGAGCTGTGTACCGGGGCCATGGGACACCGGGGCTCCTGGGTGTAGGAGGCTGCAGCCGCGCAGTGCCCATGCACTCAGGGTCCAGGGCAGGCGGTGTCGCCTCCCTGCCTGCCCTGGCAGGCTCGGCCTGGCCCAGGCCAGTTCTCAGCTCACTCTCTGCTCGTGCCCTGCAGGTGGCCCTGGCCAGAGGCTGGCGCTGCCGTGGAGCCAGTGCTGGTTGTGGGCTCCCACATGTGGTTGCTGCAAAACTCGTGTCTCTTGCTCGTCTCCCAGATGGTGACATTTGCCTGCAGCCCTTCCTGCTGACAGTTACCTGTCAGACTTTGGCTACAGAAGAGCGAGGAGATGGTGGTGGCACAGGGTGTGTCCGGCACTGCTGGCAGCTCTGCACCAGGGACTCCCTCCCCTGGGCGCCTGCAGTCCCTTGGCCCTAAAATGCATGCGTAGAAGTAACAGCCACACACTGGTAAGGCAAGTGCTGTTGTTACTGGGATCTGCTCTCTCATAAAGCCTCCTTGCTGACAGCAAATCCTGGAATCTGCTCCATCCTTGCCCCCAC